>QFET01004096.1:0-88259 GCA_003316355.1 Tuber calosporum
AGTCTTTTGGTGCGGTCGCAACCTTAGGATCCATCTTCCTATAGGGTGCCCCCGTTACATATGGATGCAAAGTTCTCCGGAGAATTTTGGGAATCACTTTGCAAAAGTCTCGGAATAAAATGAAAAATGTCAACGGCATACCATCCTCAAACTGATGGACAAACCGAAAGAACCAACCAAGTGCTAGAAGGTTACTTAAGGAACTTTGTCAATTACGATCAAAATGACTGGTATTGTAACGCCTCCCTGAGTGTATCAGGCACCCAAAGGGATACGTCTCGGTAAGGTATAATGATAGTAACTCAGATCCCAAACTGTCGGGACTTCAAGTGAGTATTACTACCGGAGATCTCGATAAGTTGTTTAACAGCCGTCGATTACAATATCGCCAGCTTCGCTAAGTCCTAGACTTAATCGCTTTGGTTTCGTGCAAACTGAAAAGAAGTAACTGCTCAACCAAGTATATTGAAACTCTGTCTGTCGAAGTCTACCCTATCTAAGCTCCAGAGGGGCAGTCTTAAATACATGATCTCGCTTTTTTCCAAAGCTTTCCATATCCTTCCATTTGATTTCCAATCAACGGATATAACCAAGCTCCGCTTGTAAAGTCCTCCAATAAAACAAATGCCTCATGCACCTAAACGGTACAACAAACAATATATGTATCATCCCGATACATCAAACCAAACATAAAACAAACTAAGTATCAAGCGATACTTGAAACCAATAACAAAACAAACTAAGTATCAAACGATACTTGAAACCACAATAAACTAACTCCTTACTAGCCCTGCTAGTTTCCGTTAGCCTTGCCAGCCTTAATAATAGTAACCTATACGGGTTACACCCCGGAAATAAAACAACTGTTTCCAAAAACGAAAACCTAAAAACAATTTTCCTAACATCAATTCCTAATCAAAACCAAGTTTTGATAACCTCGCCATCATCAGAGACCCCAGAGTCGTCATAGTCGCTCTCCAAGTAGGGTTTCCAAAACCCATCATCCACCCTACCTTCATGTGCGAATTCACCGTATACTGGTGTCTTTGGCGTGAAACCGATCTCGATATATCCAGTAATGATAGGAAATTCGTCGCCCGGACAATTGTCTGTCCACCATTCCTGGACAAGTTTCATAGCATTCTCCAATCCTTCCACAGGCTCCCAGCTGTTCTCAGAATCTGCATAACCTTTCCATTTGATAAGGAACTGGTCTCGTCCATAGTGGTGGCGGTGGTCCAATACTTGTTCAACTTCCCATTCCGGTACTTCTTCAATGAGGATTGGCGCTGGTTTCGCATGAGCTCTGCCAGGGAACCTCTCATCATCGTTCTCCATGAACCTCTTAACTGTAGAGCAATGATATACCCTTTCCTTGCGGCGGTAAATCCTAGCCTCCATCTTAACAGTGTAGTTCTGTGTGTAGGAGTCGTATTCCAACACCTCAAAGGGTCCTCGCCATCTGGGTTCCAGTTTCTTGCTTCTACCAGATTCTGTAGCGAACAGGTCCCCCCAAACTAACAATCGTTCGCCCACATCAATGGGTTTGTAGGTGGTCCTTCTCCTTGCTGCCATCCTGGTACTCCTGAATCTCGCCATCTTGACGGATTGGTAGGCCTCGTTTCGCAGTTCCTGGTGTCTGTTCAGGAAGTCATCGGAGGCAGGCACCTGAGTGTTTCTGACTCTGATAGTTGACAGCATAGGGTAATCTGGTCCATACACTGCTTTGTATGGTGACATGGTCAAGACATCAGAATGTCCTGCATTTTCGTAGGCTGCTAACTCGGGAAGCGCAAGTAACCAGTTGTTCTGGCGCTTGTTAACAACATTCCTCAAGGCGGTTTTAAGTTCCCTAATTTTCCTCTCAACCTGGCCATTGGTTTCGTGGTGTCCAGGTACAGCCTTGATGTGCTCGATCCCCAAAGACTTCATGCTTTGGGACCAAAATCGTGATGTAAAACGTGGATCAGCGTCGCTGACGATAGAAGAGGGTACCCCGTGGGGTGAGAAGATATGGTGTCGAAGGAGCGTGAGGGTTTCGATAGCCTGGCAGTTAGAGTGTGTAGGGATGAACCAGGTAAACCCCACTGCTCTGTCAATAACTACCAGAACAGTATCGTAACTGTTCTTTCCAGACTTGTTGAATGGTCCGGCAAAGTCGATAGCATATGAGGTGAATATTTCGGAGGGTACTGGCACAGACTGTGCTTCTCCTTCAGGTAGCTTGTTGCGTTCCTTATTCCTTTGGCATAAATCGCATTGGCGAATATAGTCTCGAAAATCCTTCCTCATCTCGGGCCAGAATATGTATTCAGTAGCATAGCGTAGGTTCCTCTCTGCGCTATGGTGTCCTCTGATGTGAATCTCCTCAATAACAATCTCCCTGAGTGTCATCCCATTCACTGCATGTCCCTTAGGTATGTATAGGCAATCTTGACCACCCCTGGTCGTTGCATACATTAGTCCATCGCCGATCCTATAGTGGGATAGCTTGCCACCTCTTCCGGTGTTGCTAGCGTCAGAGGCTTGTTTGTACAGGTCGTCGTTCCTGTATGCTTCCACCATTTGTCTTCTCCATTGGCTACTCATCTCTGCCACCACTGCTACCGTGTCCCGTTCATCCTGTACGCGCTCCAGGCGTGGTACTTCCTCCTCCTCGTCCTCGTACAGCTCGTAGAGGGTACGCTGGGGATGAGGGAGAGTTGGTGGCTCGATGACGGGTATAAGCCTTGGTTGGCTAAGTGCCGCATTGGAGTAGAGGGGCTGCTTAGGCTCCTTTGGTAGTTGTTGGTAAGGACTCTGCTGGTCCTGATACTCTGAACTCATGTCTCCCAGTTGTTCGTTCAACCGTCGTCTGATAGCATCCAGGTCCAATACAGGTGGTGGGGGTAGCAAGATGCTATTCCTTTCTTCGTAGGTAGAGACTAGTTCAGGTAGAACTATCTTGTCTCTAAGTTTCTCGTCCTCATGGATGGTACACTGACGATCGTAGCATGCGCTCCAGTACATAGCTGCATGATTTCTCTCATCATCGCTAATCTCTAGGGTGACTCTGTCTCCCCAATCGTTTCCTGCCCTTATAGAGCAGTCTGAGTTATCTGATGAAAGTGGTTCTTCAACAGGACGTGGTTCGTAGCGTGACATGTTTGAGGATGTAAAAGGTACGTTATGAGGGTTTGAATCTTCTTCGTTGGTAGGATCTTGTGCGTAGTTTAGTTCTGGATCAAATTGCTCATAAAGACGGGAAAGGGCATCAGCTAAATAGTGTCCCTTCCCAGGCCTATAACATATCTTTGCCTCGTATTTTCCCAAATGGGTTCGCCACCACAGCTGCTTGCGTGAGGGGTTCTTGGCTGTCTTCAGGTACACCAATGGCTGGTGGTCGGTTATGATCGTAAATTCATGCCCTGCAAGAATATGATCGAAAGAGGTCAAGGCATCCATGATTACAAGTGCCTCCTTGTCGGTTGTTCCGTAATTCATCTGTGAGTGGGTGAATTTCCTGCTATGTAATGCCGCAGGCCTCGCCGTTTCAGGTGTGTCTCCTTGTCCTACCCAAGCTCCTACCCCTGAGTCAGATGCATCGGTTATGAGCCATATCTTTTGTCCCGAGGTGTGGTTAATCGGCCTCATGACCTGATTCTGTTTGGCGATTTCCTTCACATTCTCGATGCATTGATCATGTGTTGGTGTCCAGACAAACTCCTCATTTCCAGTAAGATCCTTCAAGGGTGCTGTGATAGTGGTGATATGTGGAAGGAATTGGCTAATGTAGTTTACCAATCCTAGGAACTCCTGAAGTTGCTTCTTATTCTTCGGTGTTTCCCACTCCTCGATCCTCCTGATCTTTTCAGGGGATGCTCTAAGCCCCTTGTCATCAATGACGTGGCCTAGTACTTGTAATTCTTTAGCAAAGAAGTCCCACTTCTTTCTGCTCGCAAAGAACTCCGCTTTTTCCAGCTTGTCACAGACCGCTTTAATGTGTTTCAAGTGGTCGGACTCTGTATCAGAAAATATGAGTATATCATCGATATACACCCATACAAATTCTCCTTGGTAGTCGGCGAGTAGATCTGACATAATCCTCATGAATGTTCCTGGTGCATTTATGTCTCCTTGTAACATAACCTTGCTGACGAAACCCCCAAAGGGTGTTTTGAAACTGTTATATTTAACATTGTCAGGGTGCACTCAGGTTTGGAAATAGGCGTCGCTTAGGTCAATCTTGCTCCTGTATCGCGCCCTTGCTAGTGCATTGAGTAATCTCCTTTAGTTCCGGATAGGCTCGTCATCCTTTCGGGTATTGTCATTTCTCGCTGTCAAATCCGCTAGACATCTGATCCTGCCATCAGTTTTTCCTTTGACTGATACAAACATTGGTGCTGCTCCTGGCACTTCTGCTCGTTCAATGACTCCTTCGCGCTGTTTCTGGTCCAGCCATGCTTTGAGTCGAATCTCGTACTTCTCTGGTACTGAGTATGTTGGCATCGTTTTCAGATTCTCTGGATCCTTTAATCTAATTCGGTGGTTGATCTTCCTTAAAGGTGGTAACCTTTCAGGAATCGGATCTGGGAATACTTTCGGGTATTGTTCCATTATCTCTTCTGTGCTTGTCACAGCTGCTCGAATTCTGGCACTGGTTGGTGTGCAATTGACCCATATCTTGTGGTCAGGAAAGTGAATCCTCAGCTTTCCACATTCGACTGATGCTTTATTTCGTGATAGGAATGGCATTCCAATCAAAGCATCGTACTTGGCTAAGTTTCCCACCATCATTCTATTTCCTGTAGTCTTCATTTTCCCAATTTCTATGTTGACATTACATTCTTTCTGGGATTCGGATCGTGACCCTTTCATAGCCATATGAATGGTTACAGGAGTTGCCATTTCGCTACATCGGATTCCATGTGTAGTGACAAAGGTTGCGCTCAATAGGTCTGTTCCTATTGTTCCTGTATCGAATAGGACTCTCGCTTGGTTACCGTTAATCAGGATCATTCCTTCTAATGCTGTGTGGCTCTTATCTCCCTTGGGTAGCGTGTTCTGTGCTGATGCATTGGTCTCGACTTCTAGGGCATTGACATATACTTCATCTTCGCTGCTGACCTCTTCAACTCGGTTCGATGATCTTTCCTTTTTTAGGTGTCTTTCCTTTACCTTTGTCGCTTTTGTTGGTACAATCCTTTGCCATGTGTCCTTTACCACCGCAGGTAAAGCTAGCTCCTTTTTGTCTTGGAGTCTTTGTTTTACTTGATTCCTTTTTCTTCCTTTGGGTTTTATTGTCCTTCTTGGAGTTGTCTTCCTTGTATCGATCCTTCTGCTTATCCTTCCCATAGGCTCCCGTATCGTGGAGGATTGCATCGACTCTCTCTGCATAGGCTATCGTGGTCTGGAATGTTTTGCTAGAATCATACCATGTTTCGACATCTCGCTTTAGCCTCGTGTACATACATTGGAAGAACATTTGGATGAAGGCATATTCGGAAATGGTGCCTTCTGGTAATCGTGATCGGTATATTAACAAGTCTGTAGCCACAGTGGTGATGCGCTGTGTCTTTCCGTTCTTGACTTGTTCAATCTCGTGGAATCGTTTGTAGAGATCATCCCTCTGCCTGGATGATTGGAATCGTTCCCTTAACCAGTCAATAAGCTGATCTCTGGTTAGGTCTTCGCCATAGTTTTCTGCCGCCTGGAAAGCTGCTTCCTGAGCTCTCCCTTCTGTGTACAGTATCCAATACTTTCCCGCTCCATCTGTTTTGGAGTTGACTCCGTGTAGTCGTAGGTATAACTGGACTGACTGGTACCAACGATCGAACGCTCCTGGCTTAAGGTCTTCTCCTTCACCAGTGAACTTCTTTTGTGTAGGAACCTTGATGCTAAGCCTCGCTGTAGTTGCTGGTGTTGGCTCTCTAGCCACTGGCGCATTACTAGCTCCTGGATTCGACATGTCGTCGGAATGACTAGAGCTGTCGGAGCTCTCTTCGCTGTCTGAGCTGCTTGGATCGTCCTTGGGTGTTGTTACTTGCTTTCCCTTCAATCCCTTTGGCGTACCGGGGAACTCTCCAGGAGTTCTTGCTTGTTCTTTGGCTAGTTCCTTCGCCGATTCCGCTAGCAATTGCTTTACTTGGTCTCGTGATAACTGTCTTCCAGCTTCGTCTACTTTGAAGCTGGCAGCCGTAGGTTGTTCGCCTTTGGTGCTCTGACTGCCTTTCTTTTTGGTAAGTTCCTGTCGCAGGATTTGCTTACCTGACCTCGTCTGAAGTCTCTCGTCACCTATTCTTGGCAACTGCTTGCAAGCCTGAGGTTTCCTAACCTCTGCCTGCTTCTAACTCAACTACTTGTTGAAGTTGAAAAAATGTAACGCCTCCCTGGGTCTATCAGGCACACAAAGGGATACGTCTCGGTAAGGTATAACGATAGTAACTCAGATCCCAAACTGTCGGGACTTCAAGTGAGTATTACTACCGGAGATCTCGATAAGTTGTTTAACAGCCGTCGATTACAATATCGCCAGCTTCGCTAAGTCCTAGACTTAATCGCTGTGGTTTCGTGCGAACTGAAAAGAAGTAACTGCTCAACCAAGTATATTCAAACTCCGTCTGTCGAAGTCTCCCCTCTCTAAGCTCCAGAGGGGCAGTCTTAAATACATGATCTCGCTTTTTTCCAAAGCTTTCCATATCCTTCCATTTGATTTCCAATCAACGGATATAACCAAGCTCCGCTTGTAAAGACCTTCAATAAAACAAATGCCTCATGCACCTAAACGGTACAACAAACAATATATGTATCATCCCGATACATCAAACCAAACATAAAACATATCGGGTGTCAGCCTGATACATGAAACCCAACATAAAACAAACTAAGTATCAAGCGATACTTGAAACCAATAACAAAACAAACTAAGTATTAAACGATACTTGAAACCAAAATAAACTAACCCCTTACTAGCCCTGCTAGTTTCCGTTAGCCTTGCCAGCCTTAATAATAGTAACCTATAAGGGTTACAGGTATCAGTTGTTGCCATTAGCCGAGCATGCCTATAATAATTCGGCAACAAACGCACATGGACTTTCCCCGTTCTATGCCAACTATGGTTTCCACCCGCAGACTGAATAGATGAAGGAACGAGAAGCCCAAAATCCAGGAGCCCAATTTTATGCTCACTGGATGAAGACAATACACCAACAGGATAAAGAAGCGTTAGAGCAAACCCGAGAAAATATGAAGAAATATTACGATCCAAAGGCAAAAGAACAACCTGACATCAAACCAGGAGATCAGGTTATGCTCAACGCAAAGAACATCAGAACTAAGCGACCATCGAAAAAGCTTAGTCCGAAGCTCTATGGCCCGTTCAAAGGTATTGGAGAAAAGAGGAGACCGCGCCTTCAAAGTGGACATATCACCGCGATGGAAAATACATTCGATATTCCATGTATCCCTGTTGGAACCATACCACACCTCCTCCAGGCCATAGAGGGAACAACCACCCAGAGAGCCGGAAGAGATTGACGCGGACTTGGAGTGGGAAGTAGAACGTATTGTGAAGAGAGAAATAATCTCATACACAAGACGGGTGCGTGGACGGAATAAACAAATTCGTGAAATACGATATTTTGTTAAGTGGGCTGGGTGCTGAGAGGATGAAAATACCTGGGAGCCACCAGAGCATTTAGAGCATGCTAAAGAATTGCTGGCGGAGTTTCATAGGGAAAATCCGGAAATGCCATCCAGGGCAGAAGTTGAATGATAGGAAAAGGTTTTCCTGGCGTGGACAAGCAAACGCTTCAGGTTTTTCACCCTACCCTATCGAGTTCATAATGGATCTATGTATTATATTAGTATTTACTTTGTTGCAAGAGGAGGAAAATCGGACCCAGAGGTATTCGAGGCGAAGCCTCGGCGGAGGGAGCTCGTATTAGGCACATAACTCCCACAAGGGCCCAGAGGAGCAGTTTGAGAGCTCTGAGCTTGAAACTCCGCAGACTAATACCCACCTCCGGCCCCGACGTTGGACCCGGACGACAGCACTGCCGCCTTGTGCAGTTGCTCACCATCATAGAAAGAAGAAATATTGGAGCACCTCTCGTAACACTGTATACGTCGTCGCCGTCCGTCCGACCGGATCCTGTCTGCAGGGTATATAAGAGGGCACCTCTGGCTACGCCTGGGAAAATGAACCAAGCTATTTCGTTAAGAACTCGCAGAGTTACATCCCCTTGAAGTCAAGAGACCAAAACAACGTCTGGAGGCCTAGGAGGGAGTGGTATTCGGCGTATTCCGCAGAGAATAGTACCGAACCCCAAATGAATCCCTATCTTAGGCAAGCAAGCCTATCGGAACATGTTGATAAGGAGAGGCAGTGAAGACGAGAAGGCAATTGGGCCGATCGTGAACACAAGTCATCCTGAAAGCCCTCTGCAGAGCTGGATATCACGGCACGAAGCGGATTGGGTCGAAAACCAAGTTGGCCCCTTGGTGTTCTAAGAAACTATTGACAGATTTCAAACTGGACGGTCATAGTTTATACAGCAGAACGAAGGTAAACATCTCTCACCGAGTGGGCCCACCCACCATCGGAGAAAGGAGAGTTCTGATCACACCATTAGCTGTGCGGGGAAGAGATTTTTAAGGGTCAAAGGGGGTTCGCTCTAGAATTTGAAGTGAGGAATTAGTTAGAAGATACATGGTTATAGATGGATATGAGGTAGTCCGCGAACACCCAGACGCGGGATATAATTATCGAAGTGCCTCCCGAGCTTTACACCTCATCAAGCAGCGGAGAAGAGATCTTATCAATATCATACGTTTTTACTCAAAAATCTTTACCTACGAGCCTGCCTAGAAAATCTCCGTTTACGAAGAAAGATATAAGCCTAGTTCGATTCGTTAGCCCTTAGAATCTACTACCCTTTTCAATCTGGTACCCTTCACCACCACAAAGGAAGTTAATGACCGATAAATTCGCTGGAGCGAGACACTCCGCCAATACGATATGAAGATACAATACCAACCTGGAAAACAAGGAGGAAAGCCAGACGCCCTAACGAGAACAGCGGCATACATCCAGGGGCAAAATGATTAAAGGATTCAACAGAGACACAGAATCCTGCTAGCAACGGAACACTACTTCGAAGCAAAGGAAGTAGTGAAGTTTACAGAACAAGATGCAGGAATCCGAGAAGCAAGCAAAACGATATCCAGATAAGGGCAATCCACGATCCCCACACAAGAGGAGACAAGGAGATGAAAGGAGTGGCACTGGGTGCATGCCAATGGAAGGAAGAATACCTCTGGTATCAAGGGAAGATTTAGGTACCAGAAAAAGAGGCAATAAGGACAGTGATAATACGACAAAACCACCATGAATCAACAGCCGGCCATAGGGGAATAAGCAACACTACCGACCTCCTAACCAGGCACTATTACTGGTCAAAGATGCGAGACAATATCAAACGATATGTCAAAATCTGCCATAGCTGACAAAGGAGATAAGCAATCCGGCATGCACCATGTGGATTACTGCAGCCAAATGAATTACCACACCAATCATGGAAATCCATAGCAATGGACTTTATCACAATACTTGCGATATCAGCCGGCTATGACGGTAAACTAGTGGTAATTGACCAATTAACCAAAATGAGTCGTTTCATACCTTGTAACTAGTACATGAATACTAAGGACTTAGTGCAAATATTCCTAAGGGAAATATTTCGCATACATGGACTATCACAGGATATCTTCCCAAATCGAGGAACCCTATTCACTTCAGACCTATAGAGAGAAACCACAGAATCGTAAGGATTAGAAAGGATGTTGAGCAGCGCTTTCCATTCTCATACCGATGGACTAACCAAGAGGTGTTAGGGACAAACGACTCCTGCGAGGATTGCCTGTCTTTTCAGGAGGAACTGCATGAGTCCGAACCTCCTCCAACAATCACCCCGCTCCGGCCCCGGCGTTCGCCCTGGGAGTCGTCACAGGCTCCTTGTGCAGTTGCTCGTTCACTTAGAAAAACAAGAAATTGGAACACATATAGTAATCCCGTATACGTCGTTGCTGTCCGTCCAACCGGATGCTCTGGGCAGTGTATACAAGAGGGCATCTCTAGCTACGTCTGGGAAGTGGAACGAAGCGATTCCGTCAAGAACCCGCAGAGTTACACCCCAGTGAAGTTCCGAGAGCCCGGGAAGTCCTAGACGGGTATGAATGCACAATTGAGGTTAGCTACTCCGAGACACACCGAGAGTACGTTGACGCCCCCATAATGCCTATAAGGTCATTGAACCTATCGGAACAAGGTAATAAGGAGAGACAGTGAAGACGAGATGGTATTGGCCCGATCATGAACACAAGTCATCCTGAAAACCCACTGCTGAGCCGGATAAGCTGGCACGAACCAGACTCGGCCAACCAACAAACTTGCCCCTTGGAGTTCTAAGAAGTTATTGGTACATTCCAAACTGTGCGCGCATATCTTAACAGCCGAAAGAAGGATGACAACTCAGACTAAGTCGGTCCACACCCTCAGAGAAGTCAGGAGCTCTGATCATACCGTCAGCTGTGCGGAGGAAGAGAAAGTTTCAGGATCAAAGCGGGTTCGCTCATGGATCAAGAGACGAAGGTTTGGAGGAAAATACTAGTTTATATGTAAACCAGTTGTAGTCTGCGAACACTGAGACGCGGAAATATAAATATCAGACTTCCTCCCGAGCTTTGGCCATCATCAAGGAACAGGGAAGAGATCTTATCAATATTATAAGCTTTACTCAGAAATCTTTACCTACACGCCTTCCTAGACAATCTCCGCTTATGAAGAAAGATTTAAGTCTAGTCCGATTTGCTTGCCCTTAGAATTGACTACCCTTAACAAGAGGTCAAATGGGATACTCGAACAATACTTACGAGCCTATATCAACTATCCACAGGATAACTGAGGCGACCTACTACCATTGGCAGAATTCGCATACAATAACGCAAGACAAGAAACAATAAAGACCACACCATTCTATGCGAATTATGGTCACCATCCGTAGCATGAAGCAATTGGCCACATGATACCAAAAGAGTGAACCAATAAGGAAGAAATGGGTAAGCTGTACAGTATCCTCTATCAAGAAATGATTCGTGGACAATTACGACATAAGGAATATTAAGATCAGCACAGAAAACCCGATCCAAATCTCAAATCAGGCGATATGGTCTGGTAACTGCCAAGGAACTTTAGGACCTCAAGACTATGCAAGAAGCTGGATTACAAGAAAATCAGACCATTCAAGATCATTACGAAGGTGGGTACCAATGCCTATAAATTGGCCTCGCCCCAACAGATGAAGGTCCACGACACCTTCCATATCTCACTCTACAAACTCTACCAAGACAATCAATTCCCCAAACAAAGACAACCACCCCCACCTCCTATCGAAATAGAAGGAGAAAGAGATTACGAACTTGAAAAAATCATCGATTCACGCATACATGGAATACGCCTACCATACAGAGCCATGTGGACGGGCTACGCACCAGAAAACGACAAAACTTGATACCGTGTGGAGAACTTCAAAACTGCCAGTATCGCGGTTGAATTTTTCTATCAGCAGTAAGCAAGAAAATCCCAAATGGGTTACACTCAAGATGAAACCCGTGGAGCAACAATCAAAGTAACAAACAATCTTAGCATCTGGCGACGGTTGGGGCGATAGCCCAATAGCTATCACACCAACCAGCCCCCCATCTGGAACACAGGAGGAAAGAGAAAAACAGGCAGAAAATAACCCTCCTTCATGGACTGCCTGGTATGAAGACTACTGCCACGCTCATTTGCGCAATATGGAAGGATCTAATTAGTTTCCTGAACAACAAAAATTACGCAAACAACAACAGGCCTATAAGGCAACATCCTGGATCCAGTCCTTCAAGGCCAAATGCCGTATACATCGACACTACAGAATCGATGCTGGGGATTACCCAAGACGTACTAGGGAAGTGGCACCACTGAACGAAAATGATGCACACATATGGAAGAGGAAGACAACTGTGAGTCCACAGTTGAGGGGAGAAGAATGCGAAAATATTGAAACAGATAGCAGTCCAGATGTGGGATGCCTGGAACGACAAGTGGAAGGGTTACGATACCGACTTGGGACCGCCTAAGCCACATTTCGGAATCAAAGAAACGAGATGCAGACCTACCAGAGGATGATTGCTGACTGAGATGGAAGCATCAGAACGGCAAATCTAACAAGGGAAGAAGTGCGCAAAAGTTGGCAGCACGCGGAACATCAAGTTCAGCAGTTGAAAAATGAATTGCCCAGGTTTGGGGAAAGCTAGACGAGGATTGGACTTAAGCCAGATGGGACTCAGGCTGATTGGGGAGGAGAGGTAAGGTCACAATTGGTGACTAAGCAAGGTAGGATCTCTCATGACTAATGGTTATGAGTCATAAGGCTGTTGGATTTGGCACTAGGACTCATTAATAGTCATGGGGTTTGACATGATGCACAATAATGCAATCATTGTTATATTCTGATTGGTTGATCGTGCGCATGACGCACACTTGTGTGTCATATGATGTAATGATGTTCGCACATGACTCATATTATGCGTCAGGCGTTTCGCACATCTGACTACTTTAGGGCACATGACTTATTTTATGAGTTTTGATTTGTTGGGTATGTTGCGCAGTTGACTCATAGAAGTTAACTGATGGATTTCATAGTATGACTCAATATGAGTCATGCCGAGAGTGTGACTTATAGATATTAGTCATCTGGATTAGGGTTAAGGGAAGAGAGCAATTAAAAAGACCTCTAGGCGCCTAGTAGTTAGGACTCTTTATGTAACCATCTAAGTTCTTTCCTATCCAAGTGCTTTACCTCTTTACCTCTGCCCTCCTCTATTGGCATTGTGTGATAGGGACCATAAGGGTTCAGCTATCAATACAACATAGGCACAGGCCTAAGAGCCATGGCGGATCTCCACCTAGTACTACTTGTTGCCATAGAACTCCTACCTTAGTGGCTGAGAATAGCGCCACACTGTCACGATTGGTGACTAAGCCAGGCAGGATTTCATCTGACTCCTAGTTATGAGTCAAAATGCTGTTAGATTTCGCACTATGACTCAGTAGTAGTCATGGGGTCTCACATGATGCACACTAGTGCAATTATTGTTATATGGTGATTGGTTGATTGTGCGCATGACCCACCTTGGTGAGTCATATGATGTAATGATTTTGGCACATGACTTACACTATGAGTCATGGGTTTCGCACATGTCACCACTTTAGGACACTGGACTTGTTTTATGAGTTTTGATTGGTTGGAAACTCTGCCCTGTTGACTCATAGGAGTCAGCTAATGGATTTCATAGTATGACTTAATATGAGTCATGCTGAGAGTGTGACTCATAGGTATGAGTCAACAGGGTTAGGGTTGAGGGAAGAGTTCCTATATAAGAACCTCTAGGCGGCCTGTAGTTAGGACTCTTCACGCAACCATCTAAGTTCTTTCCTATATAATTACTTTACCTCTTTACCTCCCCTCTCCTCTATTGGCGTTACGCGATAGGAACCATAGGGTTTTAGCTATCAATTCAACGTAGGCATAGGCCTGAGAACAATAGTGGAGCTTCGTCTAGTACTACTCGTTGCAATAGTACTCCTACCTTGGTGGCTGAGATTAGGGCCACGCCTAGTACCGTACTATAAAGACAGCCTGGTTATCTTCATACAACCTACAGAGAAGTAGTTACCTGATGCAAGTATGCAGACAGCATAGGATCGCAAATTTGGTTGCGTCACCTAAGCAACACCTAACTACAAAACGGCAGACTTTACAGACAATGACATCAACCTTAGAGAGGAAGAAATCGATAGCTCAACACTCGGTCCAGCACTCGAAGAAGCACTCTAGACAAACCTATCCACAAGGCAGTCACAAAGAACTGCAAGCCCCGTCACACCTGAACCTGCCTCACCAGCTGGATACATAGAACCCGAAATACTAAGACCAGCCAGAATGTGTGCTTCAGGACCAACAAACGAAGGTGTGGGAGCTGGAATCCAACTAGCAGGATTCACAACTGCACAGTTCCAAGAAATCCTGAACCTGATCAACAATCAGCGAGAAATATCCAATAACCGGATCAAGGTCGACAAACCCCCTACCTTCCACGGAATAAGGACTACACTACGAACCTTCTTAGTACAATGCCAATTATACTTTGAAGTAACACGCGAGACACGATATATAGAACGTATTACCTACGTCAAATGCCTGCTAAGGGACGCAGCAGCAAGGTGGATAACTCCATTTACTGAAGGGCGCAAAATAGAGACCTGGACTACCTATGAGGAATTTACTGCAGCCCTCAAAGACCAGTTTGCGGATGTGGACGCAGAAAATGCAGCGAGGACAATGCTCAACTGCCTAAGGCAAGGCAAGGAACCAGTTACTGAATACAGGAATGACATCTGCCTAACAGCTACGGAGGCATATGAGGACGATGGAACTTTGAGAAGATAGTTCTTTAGAGGAATTAACCGAACGCTCCAAGACACATGGGCAGTAGACCACATGGTGGCTACAAATGTCGATACCCTTGCAGCATGGGCAATTGAGAAAGAAAATCAGATCAATATGATCAAACACCTTAAAGGGAATAACAGCACCTTTATCCGACAACAGGAAAGGCACAGAAATGATAATAGAACTTGGAGATCAGGCAACAATACAGAAACTCGCGGAGACCCAATGGACCTGGATGCGACCAAAAGACGCCCTCGACTGAACCTCCCACGAGCAGAATTTACCTGAAGAAGGGGCAACAACTCAAGCCTGGGTTGCCCCAGTCCAGGCCACAGACAGAGTGACTACCGAAATGCAAGATATGAGAAGGACTATTCCAGGCAGTTCAACAGCAAGACCAACAATAACCGCTGGAAACATAAGAACCAATCTGCATGAAATGGAGATCCGAGAAATAGCTGACGTGTCGGGAAACATAGAAAGTCCCCAGTAAGAGATGGGCTGTGGGACAAAACAACTAAAACTATGGGAATCGGCAATATCTACATGGCACTTGCAAACACGGAAACATTGGAACCAGAAAAAGACCATGCCATGGTCAAAATGCAACTACATGGCAAGGACAAGACAGTCATCATTAACGGAATGATTGACTCAGGTGCTACAGAAAACTTTATCGATAAGGAATTCAGCCAACTACACAGCATACGAACGAAGAAAGCAAAAGAAATAAGGTAAATCTACCTTGCAGATGGAGAACCAAGCGCTATGGGACCTATTACCCATATTGCGGAAGTACCTATGGACATTGGCAGCCATAGGGAAATGGCAACCTTCCAAATCGCAAATAGGCCCAACCATGAGGCGGTTTTAGAGCTGCCATGGTTATGAAGACACAACCTCAAAATCGATTGGGAAAGTAATAAGATTACTTTTAATAGCGTGAGGTGTACAATGGTATGCCAATAAAGGTTGCCAGCGGTGGACCTAGTCCCCGAAGCAGAAGCCCGGGAATAGAATTTATCTATGCAATTCTCTTAGATCCAGGCCAAGGATGTCCAGAATATCAAAATACAAAGATTAAACGAAACGGCAACGATTCCTACCCAGGGATCTGCAAAGGCAGCAGGACACGACCTGTATGCAAGCCATAAAGTCACGATACCAGCAAAAGACCAGAAACCTGTCAGTACTGGAATAGCCATCAAACTACCGGAAGGCACCTATGGGCAGATTGCTCCACGCAGCGGATTGGCAATTAAACATATGATTACTGTCAATGTGGGGGTAATCTACGTTGACTATATCGGTTAAATCAAGTTATTAGTGGTTAACCTGGTAAAGGACGATTATACAGTCGAGCCAGCAAGCAGAATGCTCAGTAATTATGCGAAAAGATTGTCATAGGACAATGCGAAAAAAGGAGCAATTGGCTGCCACCATTAGAGGCGAAGCTGGGTTTGGAAGTACCGACAAACCAGATCGCCAAAGAATCGAGATCAACGTGATCTCCGCCACCTCCTTCGGAAAGTTCTATCGAAGAGGCAAGGTCTCAGGGATGCTCAAATGGGATTATAAGGCAAATAAGCCTAGCAAGATTGCAGCAATCAATATCAGCACTGAATTGGCCATCAAGGCAAAGAGAGGACAAGAAAAGGAGAACACACGCAATATTGTTCCAAGGGAATATCACTAGTACCTGGACATGTTCAAGGAGGAAGAAAAAATACGGGTACTACCACACCGGGCGAAGCTTGATTTAGAGATCAACCTAAAGAAAGGAGAAATGGTACCAGGAAGAAAGTTGTACCCATTGGGAGAAAGAGAGTAGGAAGAACTAAGAGAATACCTGTGTGTCAACAAAAACCAAGGCTGGATAGGAGATTCTTATGCGAACAGAGGATAGCCAATCCTCTTTTTCAAAAAGAAAGATGGCAAACTACGACTATGTGTGGATTACCAAGGACTCAACGAAGTCACCAAAAACGGACCGATACCCGCTACCACTGATAGGAGGAGCCTTGGATAGGCTGAGGACAGCCAAAATATTTTCCAAACTCGATATCCGAAATGCCTACTACAATATCATGCTGACAGAAGTAGATGAATGGAAGACAATATTTACAACAAAATACACTATATAGGAATACACGGTCATGCCCTTTGGACTTAAAAACGCCCCTGCAGCCTTCCAGAGATGGGTCAACAGAATCCAGAGCGGCATCCTAGGTATTAGTTGTATTGTCTATCTACACGATATTCTGATATACTGGGAAAACCTTGAACAACACCGAAGTCATCTCAGAAATATCATTGAAGCCTTGCAGAAGGAAGGACTCACACACAAACGATATAAGTGTGAGTTTCATAAAGAACCAACAGAATACCTGAGATTCATCATCGATGGGGACGGAGTCAGTGTCGTTCCTATCAAGACTGAGGCAATATGGCAATTGAAACCACCAGAGACCAAGAATGGCATACAATGCTTTAAGGGATTCTGCAACGTCTATCAGCGATTCAGAAGAAGGGTTCAGCTGTATAGCTAAACCCTTATATGTGCTCACCAGGAAAGAGGTTGTAACGGAATCCTACTATGTTTCTAGTATTACAACTAACTTGATGTTGGTTATTACTTATTTGGGTTTATACCTGATAAGCGCTACTGTTTGGTTGTCCTTTCCTACTTGGTTATGACTTCCTAACTGGTTTTTCTTTTCTTGTTTCACTTATCACTACCCCTCCTTGCTTCTCCCCATTTGGGTATCGCTATCCTCCTGCTCTACCTACTGGATTTGCATAGTATTAGGGATCTCTTATTCCTTCCTGTTTGGATTCCATTACTTGTTTTGTTAACTCCATCCAGTCGCTTTTAACCCTCTGTTTTCGGAATATAGTAACCGGGGTATGCTGCCTCTGTTAGCATGTTTGTTGGATAGGATGTTTGCGCTTTTGTTAAGTTTTGCTACCTTCAATCTTTTGTATTTAAATAGCATGCAATCCCTTAAGGATTTGGACTCTCAAGCCTCGCAGCACTATTATCTTTAATAGTATAAGTTGAATGGTCACTCTATTAGTTCCATACCTTTTACCTTTTCTATTGAAAACCTATCCATCGATGCTTCTTCCCCTATCCTAATAGTATCTTCAGAGTCCCTTTGAGATCCACGTGATAGTTGGGAGTAGGTTACATTTTTTGACCTAGACTCAAGTATACCTTTAACCTTCGGCAGAGGACTGATCACCCTTCGCCTACCTTGACCCTGCAGTACTAGTGCACCTCCCTGTTTCCAAGAAGGCCTTGAGCGGACTCCTGGCGAGACCAGCTCACCCTAGCTAGCAACCATTTCGCTTCCAAGAGATACCAGAAGGCACTTCACTAGAGGATAAGTAGCATCCTCCTCAGGACCCCAAAGTCAACCACCAGTACCACCACCTGCACCACCATCTGAGGATTCAGAACTATATTCAGTAGATAGCAGCACCAGCGAAGAAGAGGACCAAGATCAAGCCCAAGACCAAGCCCAAGACCAAGCTCCACCCCAAGACCAAGACCAAGCCCAAGACCAAGTCCAAGAACAGCTCCACCAAGAAGTCCAATCCAAGAAAGAACCAAGCTCACAATCAGAATCAGATTCCGGTCAGGAGGACGCTTCAGGACCAGCATCCCCAGCTTCGCCACCTAGACCACCCAGTCTACCAAGAGAACCCAGAGAACCAGACCATGAACCAGACGATTTACCAAGTCCACCAAGACCACCGAGTCCACCTAGTCCACCAAGCAATCCAAGCCCTGCACCTATCGCCATGTCAGTCCCACCAGAGGGATACAATCGTCCTAAATGGCCTGCACCATTAACATTCACAGGAGAAGGAAAAGATCGTGACCCATTGAGAATCAACTCATGGTTCAACACAGTCCATTGATACATCGCCAGCTTTGGCATAACTGACGATGCCCCAGAAGCCCTGCAATACTATGGAGCCTATTCCAGAGAGAAAGCCCACGATAAATTCACCCAATATGAAGCATTCCAAGGAGACCACACAGTTGCTGGACTAAAACAGAAATTCGCGGCATACTTCCTTCCTTCCACATCTACAGATACCAACTATGAACAGTGGCTATAAGTCAAGCAAACTACCAGCAGAAAAACAGCACAGATTACCGATACTGTAATCAGACTTGAAACCTTGAGAGACAGTCTTCCCCCAGGAACAATTTCGGACTATTCAGCGAAGAAGAGACTCCTAGATGCCATGGATATCAAACACAAGCGAGAAGTGAAACCACACATCACTTCAGATACCTCCTTTGACCAGCTAGTAGAGATAGCGGAAAAGCGAGATGCAATTGCCCACTCTACAGGACTATAAGGAAATCGTCAAGGAAATGCAACATCTAATGCAGTTTCCCAACAAGCACCCAAACGCCCCCAGAATAACACCCAGCGAAATCAACCAAGGATCTCCCACAACACTTCTCAGCATCCAAGAGTATCCCAGGCTGAGAAGGACCAGCGCAGGAGAGAAGATGACTGTTACTATTGTGGCAAACATGGACACTACTCCGATAACTCCTTAGAGAAGAAAAGCATTAGAGCACAGAGTAGCGAGGAAATGGAGGCCCTGGCGGAACCAGGAGACGCCAGATTATCAGAAGAACATACCACACCCAGGAAGATGATCCCTATATGAAGGAATCAGTCACAGTATCCACCAACCATACAGGACCTAGTGGAACTCAGTCCCAAGCCCTCGAAGCCTATATCACAGTCAATCGCTATGAAGCAAAGGCACTATTCGATACAGGTACCACAGGAGACAACATGATATCAGCAAAGTTTGTCACTTCCCACCAAATCCCTACCAGAGACCTCGAGACTCCTATCAACCTGAGGATGGCAGTTAAAGGATCACGCTCAGCAATCAACTATGTGGCTAAGCCTGTCATTCAGATTGACAAGGAAAGCGCCGATATCTCTGCAGCCCTACTCTGTTCCCTGGACAACTATGATATCTTCCTAGGAATGCCTTACCTCACCAGCCACCATGCGGTAATAGATTGCGGAAAATTCATTATCACCTTCCCTGACAAAGGAATCACCTTGACCTGTAAGAATGCAACATATGCACGATTTTCAGCCATGACTGAAGCGGATGCCCCTGACTTCATTTCTGAGTTTTCTACAGTATTCCCTGGCAAGAAGACAGCGGAATTACCACCCTTGAGAGATGGCAACCACCACATCCAGCTGAAAGACAAAATTTCTGACCATAACCCGAGATTCTTCACATTCCCTGACAAGATCATGCCAGCATACAGAGCATTAATCGAAGACTGGAAGGCAAAAGGAATCAATTACCCAAGCCAAGCACACAACCCAGTCACCATATTCCCAAAGCTGAAACCCAAAGGCGAAATGAGACTGCTTGCAGACCTTGTACCTAGAAACGATATTACAATCAAGGACCATGGAGCGATTCCCAACCAAGCCATGATACTCAGAACTGTTGCCAGAGCACAGTTCAGATCTACCATAGACCTAGCAAATTAGTACTTCCAAATTCGAGTTGTTCCTAGCGATGAGAAATACAACACTGTCAAGACACCCTTTTGATCTTTTGCATGCAGAGTTATGCTGCAAGGAGATGCCAACGCCCCTGCTACAGCAATGAGAGTTATAGAGTTTGACCTAGATGGATTTATTGGAAAATTGGTTTGGGCATACATGGATGACATTACGATCTACTCAGAAACTGTTGAGGACCATATTGCGCATATTAGATAGTCTTGGGAAGACTAAAGCAGCACCAGATCAAAGCATCGCCAGCCAAGTGCAAATTCTTCGCCACCAAGCTCTCTCTCCTAGGACATGTTATAGATGAGAGAGGAATTCATGCAATCCCTGAAAAAAGTTACGATCGATCCAAGACTGGCCCATACCAACCTCGAAAAAAGCAGTTCAGACCTTTATTGGAGTTGTGATATATCATGCACAATTCCTCCCACACCTTGCATCCACTACTGCCCCCCTCTCAGACCTAATTTCCCAAGAAGAGTTTGAATGACGACCCCTGTATGAGGAATCCTAAAAACAGGTTAAGTGCCTGGCCAAGGACACAATTCCACTCCGCCCCATCTCATATGAGACATCAGCTCATCCAATATACCTCATTACGGACGCTTCTAAGGTTGGATCAGGAGCATGGGTTGGACAAGGACCCTCCCCTGAGAAAGCATACCCTGCCGCATTCCACAACAGAAAGTTTGCAACAAGTTAGCTAGACTACCCTGTCCATGAATTGGAACTTTTGGCGATTGTGGATGCCATTCTGGCATTCCATCCGATTCTCTATGGCACCAAGTTCACTGTTGTATCTGATAACAAGGCACTATCCTTTGTCCTGAAGTAGACTGACCTACCTTATCGCCAAACCAGATGGCGCATGTTCCTGCAATCTTATGATTTTGATATCATACACAGACCTGGCAAAGACAATGAATGTCCTTGCAGATGCACTATCAAGGATCTATGAAGACATCCCAGCTGAAGAAGACCAAATACTCGAAGACCCTACAGAGAAGAAGCCTATAGAGACCCCATCCTCCACCATGAAGAGTGTATCAAGATACTACCACAGCATTGCCCATACCCAAGACCCCTCTTCTGCACTTACTTCAAGTACCCTCTCGCATTCTCAATCCAGAACATCACTCCATGAGGACTTCACATCATGGCACCAGCTCAGATCCCTCCTCCTTCCAAGAAGCGTGTTACCACTCATATACTGTTGAACAAGCCATGGACAAAGCAGCAGATACCCTCGAGCTTGCAACCAATGCCATTCAAGGTTTTGAAATCGTCGAGACCTCCTCCTATCTCAGCAACCCTCAAGAGCGATCCCCAGCCACAGTACTTATTGAGCAAGCTAAAGCTCAACTGTATAGCCTTGCGGTGAGAATTAACAATCCTCCAGGATATATGGACCAACCACTGCATCCAGATGGTATCACCAACTGTTTTAAACAAATCCATGACTCTATCACCCAACTGGAATCCCTTGCAATCACCCTCTCTGGAAATATCGCGCCCAGCAGCACACCTACTGAGCCTGACCCTCAGCCCACACCAGTCCCTCCTCGACCCCCACTCCATGAACAGGACCGATTTCTTGAATCTAATAGACACAGAGCCATGCACTGGACTGCCTGTATCTGGGACTCATGCCAAACACACATAAGTGGAAAGAATACAGGATACTTTCCCTCAGGATTTCGTGATATTCCAGGACCCTTGCCTTACTACTCATCCTCCAACTTTGTCTCCCCTCATCATCCCAAGCGCAGAGCAGAACACAGATGGGCTGTTCCTCCTCCCCTCCACGATGATAATAGCAACTCAGTCTTTCATACAGTGATTAATAAGAGAAAAGAAAGAGAAATAACAGATCTCGACCAAGGATCGGAACTACCTACCCCAGAAGCACCAGTCGATTATGAGTACTGTTTCTTTAATCAGCCCTCTTCACAGCTTGACCTTCGAGCCTTTCAGCTTACCAACTACATGAAAGCAAAGTGGTACACCAGTATTCGATAAGCTACCCAGAATGACCCTCTCCTTGAGGTAGTTACCAAGGTTATCGATCATCCTGACTGGCTCTTATATGATGGAGTTCTCGTCAGAGAGGGGAAGGATGACAGTAGAGACTATCCTTATGTCCCCTATGAAGCCAGCTATCAAGGTGCTAACATCAGAAACGAATTTGTCCGCATTACCCATGAACAAATGGCACATAGGGGTTGCCAGAAATGTTTTGATTATGCTTCAAGACACTTCTACTGGCTCTCCAGGAGGAATGATTTTAAAGACTATGTACGCTGATGTCACCTATGTCAGCTTAACAAGCAACCTACCACTGTCCCTGAAGGATCAGTCACCCCCCTCCCTGTCCCCAGACAGCCATTCTCGTCTCTTGCAATTGACTTTGCAGGACCCTTTCCTAGCGATTCCAAACTTGAACTAATCATCGTTGTCTTGGATCGCTTCCGTGGCTTTACATACCTCATCCCAGTCTCCCAGAACATCACAGCTGTCGAAACAGCACACACTCTCATTGAGCGAGTCTTCTCCATTCATGGTTTCCCTACCTCCCTTGTCTCTGACAGAGACCTCTAATTTACCTCGCGCTTTTGGACACAGCTTAAGGCGAATCTAAATGTTGTACTCAACAGGGCTACAGCTTACCATCACCAGACCAATGGACAGATAGAGCGCAGAATCAAAACTGTTCGCCAATGCCTTAGGAACTATGTCGTTCCTAAAGGAACCAAGTGGGTTCGCCACCTACCTGATGTCCAGACTGCAAACAATGCAGCTCCCAGCGATAGCACAGAACTCTCCCCCTTAGAAATCACTTTTGGCAGACTACCAAACCTCCACCCCAGCGTCAGAGTTGTTCCCACTTTAGTACCAGCAGCAGACGAGATTGCTTCACAGATCATGAAGAACCAGCAACTCGCCAGAGATGCACTCAAGAAGGCCAGAGTACGCCAAACTACCTCTAGCGAAAACAGGAGAAAAGATGGACCCCTAATCATCCCCAACGAAACTGAAGTTATCCTCAGGTCAGCACTCTATGTTCATAAGGTTGGACGAAATCATAAGCTAGTTGGACCTTGGTTAGCACCCTTCTCCATGAGCGAAGGACCTGACAGACATAACCACTACAAACTCATACTTCCCCCAGTGATGGCAGGAATCCACCCATGGATCCATCGCAGCCATCTTCGCATTTATCTAAGACCAAACCCCTTTGCCTTCCCAGGAACACCTGAATCCATAACCAAAGAGCCTGTCACCATCGTTGCTACTGGACAAGAGCAATGGGAAACAGAAAAGATCCTCAAAGATCGAATCTATCGCAGAAAGAGACAGTTCTTGATCCACTGGAAAGGCTATGACGAAATCGAAGCCACATGGGAACCCCTCTACAACCTAGAAGGCGCCAGCACCCTCATCAGATCCTACAGGTTCGATACCTTCAATGAATCTATACCTTTCCGACTGCCTTGGTCCCATGGCGAGACTTTCTCTGCCTGGACACTCCAGAAACTGGACTATGCCCCGCTCTCACCTGAGCTTGACCCAGACGCATTTTGGAAACCCCTCCAAGACTCAAACTATTCAGAATCTGAGACTAGCACAACACTCTCCACCTTTGATCAATCAGAGATGGAAAGCTAACATCTTCATGGTATTGTCTTCGGAACTATGGGGCTAATAAAGGTGTAATGTACTGACACCAGTGATGGATATATGTTTACTGATGAGATTATAAGTTTTGATATTGAGTGGAATGCTCCAAAGGCAGGTTGGTCATTAAGCCCTTTAGGATATTCCTAATTTGTTTTGTTTGTTTCATTTCTTTTAAGGGGAATGTAAGGGAATCCTCCTAAGTTTCTCCTATTACAACTGACTTGATGTTGATATTACTTATTTGGGTTTATACCTGATAAGCGCTACTGTTTGGTTGTCCTTTCCTACTTGGTTATGACTTTCTAACTGGTTATTCTTTCCTAGTTTCGCTTATCACTACCCCTCCTTGCTTCTACCCATTTGGGTATCGCTATCCTCCTGCTATACCGACTGGATTTGGATAGTATTAACGATCTCTTGTTCCTTCCTGTTTGGATTCCATTACTTGTTTTGCTCGCTCCATCCTGTCGCTTTTAACCCTCTGTTTTCGGAATATAGTTACCTTGGTATGCTGCCTCTGTGGGCATGTTTGTTAGACAGGATGTATGCGCTTTTGTTAAGTTTTCCTGGCTACAATCTTTTGTATTTAAAGAGCATGCAATCCCTTAAGAATTCGGACTCTCAAGCCTCACAGGACTATCATCTTTAATACTACAAGTTGAATGGTTACTCTATTAGTTCCATACCTTTGACCTTGTCTATTGAAGACCTATCTGTTCGTAATTGTGACTTTAGAGGCGCGATCTTTATAACTATCTTGAATAAACTACGCGATAATATGAAGTTATCGCGGGCACGTTCGGTGAGGAGAGGTTTGGTTTGAAGTCAGATTGGTAGAGGTTCTGTTGCTTGATTTCTTCTAAGCGAGGTGGGTGGGCGGTAGCCCCTATATATACAGGAGTGCGCTGACTCATAATAAAAGAAATATAAACGGGAAAAACATAAGTAAGAATCTGTTTCTCGCTAGAGAAACATAAGTGCGAACGTGTCTGACCCTGAAAACCTGCCAAGAATATCCCTAATAATATGCGTAAATCTAAGATGGTGTGCGGGAAATATTAGGAAAGTATTATGAATCCAGTATGTAATAAGGGTGCATAAAAGATAAAGAAACTTCCAAATTATCCCGATACCAGATAAGAAAACAATGCACATATCTCCTGTTCATATTCAATAAATTATTAATGCAAATACCGTAAATATAACTCTAGCTGTAATAATGTCCGCAGTGTACAGGTTTAACCGAAACACAACAAAGTAAGTGAAAATACAATATTTATCATTAAATGTAAATGAAACGTAACATAGGAAATTTCAACACTATCCATCGATGCTTCTCCCCCTATCCTAATAGTACCTTCAGAGTCCCTTTTGGATTCTCGAAATACTTGGGAGTAGGTTACAGAGGTCAATTGGAACTGGACGGACCGACAACAACAGGCATTCGATGAATTGCACTGACGCCTAACCTCTCCACCACTACTGGCCCATTATGATCCGTAGAAAGAGATCATGATAGAAACAGATGCCTCAAAATATGTATGCTCCTGCATATTATCACAAAAAGGGAAGGATGAAAAATAACGAACAGTTGCATACCGCTCGAAAACGATGTCCCCCGCAGAATGCAACTATGACATACATGACAAAGAGCTATTAGCAATCGTGCAAGCTCTAAAAGAATGGAGAAGATATGCAAAAGGGAGTCGACATCGAGTATTGATACTTAGTGACCACAAGAATCTGGTACCCTTCCCTACTACAAAAGAACACAACGACAGACAAATTCGCTAGAGCGAAACACTCAGCCAAGACGATATCAAAATACAATACCGACCCTAGAAAGAAAGAGGAAAGCCAGACCCCCTAACGAGAAGAATAGAAGACATCCCGGGGAAAAATGACGAAAGTATTCCACAGAAACACAGAATCCTCCTACCAATGGCACACTACTTCGAAGCAATACAAGTGGTGAAGTTTACAGAAGAGGACACAGGAATCCGAGAAGCAAGCAAAACTGATATACCGAGAAGGGCAATCCATGATCCCCTGGCAAGAGAAGACAAGGAGATGACAGGAGTAGCACTTGGGGTATACCAATGGAAGGAATGATATCTCTGGTATCAAGAGAAAATTTGGGTTCCAGAAGAGGAGGCGATACGTACAATTATAATTCGACAAAACCACGATCCACCAACAGCCGGCCATGGGGGAATAAGCAAAACTACCGCACTTCTAGCCACACAGTTTTACTGGCCAAAGATGCATAACGATATCAAAAGATACTTCAAAAACTGCGATACCTGCCAAACGACAAAAGCAACCTGGCATGCACCATCTGGACTACTGCAGCCAAACGAAGCACCAAACCAACTATGGAAATCCATAGCAATGGACTTTATCACCCCCCTGACATATCAGCCAGCTATGACGGCATACTGGTGGTAATCGACCTATTAACCAAAATGAGTCACTTCATACCTTGCAACAAGGACATGAATACTAAAGACTTTGTGCAATTATTCCTGAGGGAAATATTTCCCATACATGGACTACCACAGGATATTATCACAGACCGAGGAACCTTGTTCACATCGGAACTATGGAGAGAAACGACTAAATCATTAGGGATAGAAAGGCGGTTGAGTACCGCCTTCCATCCTCAGGCCGATGGACAAACCGCGAGGACAAACGGGATTCTCGAACAATACCTACGAGCCTATATCAACTATCAAGAGGACGACTGGGCCGACCTACTACCATTGCCAGAATTAGCATACAACAAGGCAAGACAAGAAAGAATAAAGACCACACCATTCTATGCTAATTATGGTCACCAAGCGAAGCATGAGGCAATTGGCCACATGATACCAAAAGAAAGAACCGATAAGGAAGAAATGGGTCATCAGCACAGTATCCTACATCAGGAAATGGGCTGTACACAGATAAAACAAAAAGAGAATTACGATCGGCACAGAAAGCCCGATCCGAATCTCAAGTCAGGCGATATGGTCTGGTTACTGCTAAGGAACATCAGGACCACAAGACCATGCAGGAAGCTGGATTACAAGAAAATCGTGCCATTTAAGATCCTTACAAAGGTGGGCACAAGTGCCTATAAATTGGCCATGCCCCAACAGAGGAAGGTCTACAAAACCTTCCACATCTCACTCCTCAAACCCTATCACAACAATCAATTCCCCTCATAAAGACAATCACCCCCGCCTCCTATCGAGATCGAAGGAGAAAGCGAGTACGAACTCGAAGAAATCATCGATTCACGTGTCCACCGAAAAGGCCTGCAATGCAGAGCTAAGTGGACCGGGTACGCACCTGAACAGGACAAAAGGTGATACCCTGCTGAGAATTTCAACAATCCCAACATCGCGATTCAATGTTTCCATCAGCAATACCCAGGAAAGCCCAGAATAGGTTACAATCAAGATCGAAACCGTGGTGGAACAACCAAAGGAACCGATGACCTTGGGACCCACTCAGGGTTGGGGCGATAGCCCAAGAGCTATCACACCAACGAGCCCCCAATATGCAACGCAGGAGGAAAGACAAAAACAGGCAGAACATAACACTCTTTCATGGACTGCCTACTATGACGACGACTGCCACCTTCATTTACCTGATAAGGAAGGATCTAATTGGTTTCCCTAACAGCCAAAAATATGCAAACAACAACAACCTCACCAGGACATGTCCTGGATCCACTGCTTCAAGGACAACTGCCGTGTACATTGACACGACAAAATAGATGCAGTGTATTACCCAAAACGCACTGGGGAAGTGGCAGCCATGAATGAAAATGATGCACGCATACGGAAAATAAAGGCAACTGTGAGGACACAGTTGAGGAGAGAGGGGGGCGAAAATATTGAAACAGACACTAGTACAGATGTGTGATGCCAGGAACGGCAGATTGAGTGGTTACGAAACCAACTTGGCACCGCTGAAGCCAGAATTCAGAACCAAAAACAGGACGTGCTGAGCTACCAGAGGGTGATTGCAGACCGTGATCGAATGGTCAGAACAGCGAACCTAACATTGGAAGAAGTCCGCAAAAGTTGGCAGCATGCCGAACATCAGGTTCGGAAGTCTAAAAGAATTGTGCATGTTTGGGGAAAGCCTGACGAGAATAGAACATGGAGCCAGATGGGAAACAGGCTGATCGGAGAGGAGAGCTAATGTCATGATTGGTGACTAAGCCAGGCAGGATTTCACATCACTCTTTGTTATGAGTACAAAGGCTGTTAGATTTCGCACTATGACAGAGTAGTAGTCATGGGGTCTTACATGATGCACACTAGTGCAATCATTGTTATATGGTGATTGGTTTGTTGTGCGCATGACCTAAATTGGTGAGTTATATGATGTAATGATTATGGCACATGACTCACACAATGAGTCATGGGTTTCGCACATGTGACCACTTTACGACACAAGTATTGTTTTAGAAGTTTTGATTGGATGGAAACCCTGCGCAGTTCACTCCTAGGAGTCAGCTAATGGATTTCATAGTATGACTCAATATGAGTCATGCCGAGAGTGTGACTCATAGGTATGAGTCATCAGGGTTAGGGTTGAGGGAAGAGTTCATATATAAGGACCTCTAGGCGGCCTGTAGTCACGACTCTTCACGCAACCATCTAAGTTCTTTCCTATATAATTAGTTTACCTCTTTAGCTACCCGCTCCTCTATTGGTATTGCGCGATAGGAACCATAGGGTTTTAGCTATCAATACAACGTAGGCATAGGCCTGAGAACAATAGTGGAGCTTCATCTAGTACTACTCGTTGCAATAGTGCTCCTACCTTGGTGGCTGAGATTAGAGCCAAGCCCAGTACCGTACTTTAAGGACAGCCTGGTTATCTTTATACAACCTACAGAGAAGTAGTTACCTGTTGCAAGTCAGCTGACAGCATAGGATCGTAATACACCCCGATACCAGACTAGAAGGGCGGTCCAGTCATCTTTATAACAACCTACAGAGAAGTAGGTACCTGTTGCAAGTCAGCTGACAGTAAAGGATCGTAACAGTATCCTGGCTTGCTGTAACATGATTAGACTTGATTCCCTTCTTTGGACAATCATTTGCCATATGTCCTGCATCTCTAGAGGAGTATCAGGCTCCTTCTCATTTGTCTCGATTCATTTTCTGCTTGCTTGACTTTTTAAACTTTGGAGGGGTCGATTATCATGCTGGAGCTTGGCCTCTTCCTCTTGGATTGTTAGGGGTTTGTAGTGGAAAGTTCTTAGGTTTGTTTGGCTTATTTCCGTAGGTGCAATAGGCCCTGCTGTTACTGCCAGAGACTCCTGTATTGAACATTGTTGCATCACATCTCTCTACCAATTGTACCACTTGATTCCATGTATTGGTATATCTTATCTTTGGTTTGACATTCCTCCTGAGTCTGCTATCCATGGAATCCAAAAGGTGTTGCCTTGGTGCATAGTCTCATACCGAGTCTGTAGCCTGTGTTACTCTTAGGTCTTCTTTTTCTCCTGCGATTTTAGAGATTCTTGCAGGCTTGTCTCCAGAGCACTGCTGTATCTACTGCCATTTGAAGTATGTATTATCTGTATTAGTTGATACTTCACAGAGCTGCATAAATCAATACTGGAATTCTTTGAGGAACGGTTAGTTCGCTTTATATTCATCCATCAGGTTGAAGTAGGCACTTAGTGATCACTTTTCTGAATAAGTTTCATTGTAGTCGACTACATCCTTGGTGTCATCAAAGAATCATACTTGGATAAGTACTTTCTAACCTACCTAAACCTGCGCATGAGTTTGTCCACTTGTAGGTTATCACCTTCTTCACTAAACCTAGAAGGTTGTAGCAACATGAACTTTTGTTTTCTGGCTTGTTCTGGAGTGTCACTCATTGTTCTAGATGCGGGTGGAGGTTCTGGTAGGTGTCTAGGAATTTCCAGTTCTTTCCCTGTTCCTGGAGGTAGTAGTGGTGGTCTAAAATCCTGACGAGACTAGATAACCGCCAGGTGCTCTCTCGCTTCTTGAGGGGACTGCAGAGTGTGGTATACTTCCAAAGACTCTCTCCATGATGTTTCTAGTTCTTGGTCTCGATTCCTGAGCTGTTTCTGTTCTCTGGGTTTCTCTTTGAACGATTTGTACTATGGTAAGCTCTTCTTCAAACTCTGTATCAGGGTCCCCTGGTTGTAGGAAACTTTGTCTAGGTATAGGTGCATTATCACCTTTTCTATCTGGTTCTGTGTCTGGGTTATTCCGAAGTCTGCTAAGAGGTCTGGTATCATTCTAAACCAATTGGTCTGACTTCTTATATCTAGAATAATGAGTGTTGCAGTAAAGCCGCGAGTCTCTCACTGCCGCTCGGGCTTCTAACTAGTGGTCAAGAAAAGGGAAGCGTGATCAATCGATCCCTTTGTTCCAAATCCAGACAACCAATTATCCACTCCTGAGGTGAAAAAAAATGCAACTGGGTCTATCCTGTATATACAATTATATATTATAGCTCCTGTAGTAACTATTTGTCACTTGGGTCTCTAAGGGAGACCTTCAGAAAGGCCAAGATAAAGAGAGTACAATAGAATAGTTTATTGAGCTAAGGGGAATAATAGGATCGCCATTCAACCTAGTGTATTCACTGTATAGGCAATAGTCTGAAGTCTGATGTCTGCTGCTATCCAGGAGACCACTCTTTAATACATGAAATCTTCCCATCAAGGACTGAAACTCTGAAAACAGGCAGTCCAGTTCATAACCGGTAGGTTTAAGATACTGCAATCCTGTAGCCCGGCCTGTGTCCAGTAGCCCTACCAGAGGCCTAGATAGCCACGGGTTTTCCTACTACACCATCCCTATTCTAGCGGCAGTATATATGACCTGCTCCTTTCCTCGGAACTCCAGGGGCTCAATCCTGCCAATTCTCCAGAGCATATAACAAGCAAAACTGCGGAATCTAGAAATTCAGGTAAGGAAATCAAATACAAACAAAATCAAATCCTATGAATGTAATATGACAAAAGAGACGCTAAAGAGAGTGGTAATATAGGTACTAAACTATGTAAATATATTACAATTAGGTGGGTCTGTTACTTGGCTAATAATCACCGATTGGTGGTGTGGATTTCTTTTCCTACTTAAGTGAAGGCAAATGCTTTGTTTGAATTTTGTTTTTTCCATGGTAATTGCGTTGGAATTATGGTTTTTTGTATGGCAGAGCACGAGTTAAATACATAGTTTTTTACTATTAACAATAACTATATGATAAAAGAAAAATGGAAAAATCTACAGAACCTTCATGCAGTGCTAGGTATGGCAAAAACAAAACAAATCATTAATCTCAAAACAATAAGCAAATGAAATTTTCAATCCTGACTCCCAGTCATAACAATACCATCACTGCTCCCTCAATGGAGGGTCATTAAGTAAGGAGAGAAAATAAAACATTCCAAACTAAGTAACAAAATTCCTTACAACATGCAAAAACAAAAATCTGTAATGGCTAGTAGGGCAGCCAAGCTATACAAAGCTGAGACTAGCCTACAGGCCAACATTCCTGGTGAGAAGCCAGTTACAAACTTCAATCTATAGGTGTAAAAATCCTATCGAATGTACACCGAGGACCAAATGCCAGAGTCTGGACCAAGACAACCAATACCCAGGAGGTGGCAACGGTAGCTGGACACCTTAGTAAAATATTGAATGATTGCATACACCAGGGTTTCCTCCTTGTCGTCAGAATAACGATTGAGGGAGAGGCGGTTAGGGTGGACCCAGGATGTAACAAAATCCTATTATGTTTTTGCCATTACCACTGACTTGATATTAGTTATTATGTATTTGGGTATATACCTGATAAGCACTACTATTTAGTAGTCCCTGGCTACTTGGCTATAACGTCCTAACTGGATATTCCTCCCTTGTTTCGCTTTTCAGTGTTACCCCCTTACTTCTACCCATTTGGGTATTGCTATCCTCCCGCTATACCTACTGGATTTGTTTAGTATTATCAATCTCGTATTCCTTGCTGTTTGGATTCCATTACTAATTTCGTTAGCTCCATCCTAGCGCTTTTAGCCCTCTTTTTTCAGAATATAGTTACCTTCTTATGCTTCCTCTGTTAGCATATTTGTTGGACAGAGTATTTGCACTTTTATTAACGTTTCCTAGCTACAATCTTGGAAATTTAAAGGGCCTGTAATACCATAGGTATTCGGACTCTCGAGCCCCCAGGACGATTATATTTAATAATTCAAGTTGAACTATCACTCAATTAGTTTCATACCTTTTACCTTTGCTCTTGAAGACCTTTCCATCAACGCTTCTCCCACTATCCTAATAGTATTCCTAGAGTCCCTTTGGGATTCTTGAGATTCCTATAGGTAGATTAAAGTTTTTGACCTAGACTCCAGCATACCTTTGATCTGCGGCAGAGGACAGATCACCCTTCGCTTACCTTGACCCTGCAGTACTATAAAACATCCCAGTTTCCAAGAAGGCCTTGAGCAGACTCCCGGCGAGACTAGCTCACCTTAGCTGGCAACCATTTCGCTTCCAAGAGATACCAGAAGGCACTTCCCTAGATGATCAGTAGCATCCTCCTGAGGACCCCAAAATCAAGCGCCAGTGCCCCCAGCAGCACCATCATCCGAGGATTCAGAACTATCTTCAGTAGATAGCAGCAGTAGCGAAAAACAAGTCCAAGACCTAGCCCAAGACCTAGACTAAGACCAAGCCAAAGTTCAAGAACACCTCCAAGAACAGCTGCATTAAGAAACCCTATTCAACAAAGAGCTAAGCTTACAATCAAAATCAAATTCTGGTCTAGAGGACGCTCTTGGACCAGAACCCCTTGCTTCACCACCTTGAGATTCCAATTATGGTTCAACATAGTCCACTGATACATCGCCAGCTTTGCATAACTGATAATGCCCCGGAGGCCTTGCAATTGTATGGAGCCTATTGCGGAGAGAAAGCCATCAATATATTCAGCCTCTATGAAGCATGCCTAGTAGACCACACAGTTGCTGGACTCTAACAGAAATTTGAAGCCTAGTTCCTTCTTTCGACATCCACAGATACCATCTAGGAACTCAGGCTACAAGTCAAGTAAACTAGGGCCAGAAAAACAATACAGATTACTTATACTCTAATCAGACTTGAAACCTTGAGAGATAGTTTCCCACCAAGAACAATATCGGAATATTCTGAGTAGCTGAGACTCCCAGATGCTATGGATATAAAGCTCAAGAGAGAGGTAAAGCCACACATCACTTCTGACACCTGGTTAAACCAGCTAGTACGGATAGCATAAAAGTCAGATGCAATTGCCCACTAGATACGACTCCATGGAAATCGTCCTGGAAATGGCACCCTTAATGCAGTTTCTCAACTACCACCTAATGCCCCCAGAACCGTACCCAGTGAATTCAACAAAGGTTCTCCAATAATACTTCTCTGCATTCCAGAGTATCCTAGGCTGAGAAGGGTCTACGCAGGAGAGATACTGACTGTTACTATTGTGGAAAACATGGACACTACTCTAATAACTGCTTTGTGAAAAAAGAGAATAGGATTACCCAGCTGCAAGGACATGTAGGCCCTTGCGGATCCAGGAGACCACAGAATATCAGAACACTATACCAGACCCAGTTAGATGATCCCATTCTAAGGAATCAGTCACAGTTACGACCAACAATGCAGAACCTGGTAGAATTCAATCCCAAGCCCTTGAAGTATACATCACTGTCAAGGTCACTAAGCAAAGGCACTATTCAATACAGGAACTAGAGCAGACAAGTTGATATCAGGAAAGTTTGTCACTACCCACCAAATCGCTATCAAACATTTCAAAACCTCAATCAACCTGATGATGGCAGTTATAGGATCACACTCTGCGATCAACTAGGTGGTAAAGCCTGTCATACAGATTGACAAGGAAAGCGGCAGGATTTCTGAAGCCATAGTCTATTCCCTTAACAACTATGATATTTTTCTAGGAATGCCTTACCCTACCACCAAGCATGCAGTAATAGATTGTAGAAATCTAGTATCACCTTCCCAAACAAAGGAAATACAATAATGTAATATGTGTACATGTTCTAGTACATCTATTACCACTCTCGTTAGTCTTGCATTTGTCAGATTACCTTTATTTGATTTGATTTGATTTGAATTATTTTTCCCTACCAGAATCTCTATAATCTGGCACTCTGATTACTGTATGCTTTGGAGGATGGGCAGGAATATACCCCAGGAGTTCCAAGCTAAGCAACAGGCCATCTATACTGGTAGTAGGATAGAGGCAGTATTGTGGGAAAGCCTCTGGCATTCCAGGACTCACGCCAGGCCACAGGATTCCAGTAGCTGTACCCGCACAAGTAATAATAGTGGCTGCGGGTTTCCCGAGCCTCAACTCTTAGAAGAAAGATTTCATGTATTTAAAAGTGGTCTCCTGGCTAGCAGGAGACATCAGACTTCAGGCAGAGGTCAAGACTCTGAATACACTTGGTTAAACGGCAACCCTATTATTCCTCTTCGCTCTATAAACAACTCTATTGTAGCCCTCTTGTCTTCGCCTCTTAGCAGGTCTCCCTAAAACACCAAAGCGATAGAAGGCTACCGCTTAGACTCTCTTGTATAACCTTTCACACAGGCTAGCTCCTATTACATTTTTTCGCCTGAGCAGGTGATATCTGGTTAACAGGATTGAGAACAGTGGGTAGGATTGATCACCCTTCCCCTTACTTGATAACTAGTTAGGAGCAGTAGTGGAAGGGAGAGACCACCAGCTCTCTCGCATTACTATATTTATCATTACAGACAGAAAACGTCAGTCTACTAGGTCTGGAAGGATATCCATACCTCTCAGAAGCCTTAGTAATAATTCAAATACACACACAAGAGCAGGAGCTGACCATATACCTATACCTAGATAAAGTTTCCCACAACTAGGAGAAAATGATACAATCTGAGAAGAGTCCCTTACTACTGAGCAAATCGTCCTAAGAGAAAGCCTGAGGACTGAGACAGCTCAGAAATCGAGACCAAGAACCAATAGCATCTTGGAGACTGTCTTTGGAACCCTTTCACACTCTACTGTACCCTCGAGAAGCGGGACACGACATGGCAGATTTCCAGACTCCCCCAGACCCTTTAGACCACACCCACTACCTCAAGCATAATGGAAAGAAACACAATCTCTCAGACACCCACCAGTACCCCCACCTGCATCTAGGATGATGGCTAAGGCTCCTGAACAACCTAGGAAACTAAAGATCAAATGTCAAAAAGCATCCAAGTTCAGTGGGAATGGAGCAGAGCTACAACCAGACAAACTCAAGCCCGAGTTTAGGGAGGTTAAGAAGTACCTATGCTAGTATGATGTCCTTGATGACACAGTAGATGTAGTAGACTACCATGGCGTCTATACAGAAAAGCGAGCTCATAGTGCCTACCTCTACCTGATGGATAAGCTTGAAAACAACCAACTCTCCGTCCAAGAGTTCATGAATCAATTTCAGCAACTTCTTGAAGTAACTACCAATACAGATGACCTGTACCTCCAATGGCAGAAGATACAACAGTCCTCTGGAGGCGAGCTTGCGGGAATTTCCAAGCTTACTGGAAAACGAGAATACCTAAGAGGGTACCTGCCTAGTAAATCTATATCAGATTATGCACCAAGGCGGCGTTTTTTGGACACAATGGATACCAGGCTCAGAAGAAATTTAGACCACTGATAAGTGATACAGATACCGGGAATCAGGTTGTCCAATTGGCAGAGAGATATTATGCAACAATATTCAAGACAGGAGCCTATGGGAGTAGCGGCAGCTCCTCCTGCACCTCCAGAAATAAGGCAACCAAAGTTATGAACTCTCTACTACAAACTAACAACAAGCCAACAGGAAAAGGCAAAGCTCTAGTGAGAAAACCGTCCTCTCATAAGCATAAGATTCCAATAGACAGGATATTGTTTGACGCCAGAGAGAAGAAGCCTGTTACTACGGTGAAGAAGGAGGACATATGGCAAATAATTGTCCAAAGAAGGAGATCAAGTCCAATTATGTCCCTGTCACCCAGGACACCCCCAATAGCGATGAAGAGCACAATGAGGCAGAAAGCTATGACACAGAAGACTTGGATGGAAGGAACACTATTATAACTTACAAGACTACTGTTGTCTCCAACAAGGAAGCGGCCAGGCTATTACAAGTATTAGAATTCACAATGCAAGTCAACAAAAAGCCTGCCAGGGTCCTAGTAGACACGGGAACTATTGGTAGTACTCTAATAAGCAATCGCTTTATCACAAAATACAATATCCCTAATACCAATAAGAAGATGCCTACTACGCTCAAAATGGGGGTCAATGGATCCAGATTAAGCAGCAATCACACCTGCATCACAGATATCGAAATTAAAAGCATGATGGTACTCAAGGTACACATGAGCGTCACTCTAGTATCAGACTATGATATTCTACTCTGTATGGATGATCTCATAAGCTTTTGAGAAGTCATCGACTGCCCGAAAATTACCCCTACTTCCCTGACCACATAGTCAAAGTAAAGTGCAAAAGGGAGAGCACTCAGCCTCGCTCAGCGATGGCTACACAGCAAGATACACCAGATTTCATCCCAATGTTTCCTCCGGTTTAGGTCACTGAAATACCTAAAACCCTACCACCATTGCGGCACTTGTACCACATGATCATGATCAAGGACCCAGACCTCTATGTCAAGGTACCAACCTTCAAGGCCCCAGAAAGATTGACCGTTAAATTCAAGGCCTGGATAGAGAAACCAATCAGGGCTGGAATACTTTACAGATCACAAACTCCAGCAGGTATCAGAATGTTCATTCAAGGGAAAACTGATGGCAGGAGAAGACCATTAGTTGACCTTCGCCATATGAATGATAATACCAAGAAGGACGAACCTCCTTTTCCAAATCATCAACTCATACTCAATACTGTAGGTAGAGCGAAATTCTGAAGCAAGATATATCTCAGTGACGCCTATTTTCAGACCAGTATTGAGCCTGAGGATGAGAAGTACAAGACTATCAAGACACAAATTGGATGCTTCGCCTGCCAGGTAATGCGGCAAGGAGACTCTAATGCCTCAGGAACTTTCATGAGACTCATGGAAGATTCACAATTAGAAGACTCTAGGGGTCTTTGTATGGGTATACATTGACGATATCCTGATATATAATGATACACATTACACTATATCAAGCATTTCAAAGCTGTTTCCCAGAAGCTGCAAAAAGCGTAGCTATATGCCAACTCAAAGAAGAGTGTTTTATTTGCAGAAAAGGCTTGATATCCTAGGACACCTGATCGATGATAAAGGCATTCACCCTACACCAGAGAACATCAGAAGTGTTGAGGAATAGACTAGACCTCAGAATAGAAAGGAACTTCAGCGCTTTAGTGGGATAGTTAATTATATCTCCCAGTTCCTACCACATATCACCACCATCACTGCAACACTTACAGAGCCTACCGGAGATGCTTTATGCATATGGACTGACTTGCAGGAAGTAGCCTTTCAAGTGGTCAAAAAGGCTGTGAAAAATCTCTAAGTTCTTAGACCTATTGACTATACCAACCCAGAACTAATCTGGATATTCACCAATACATCTCGTACTGGCAGTGCCATTTGGATAGGCCAAGGACCAACCAGAGATACAGCTAAACTAGTAGCATTACATTCCAGGAAACTGTCAGCCTCTTAGAGTAACTACTTGACCGACTAATAGGAAGCGCTTGCAATAGTTTAGGCACTACAAGCCTTCACCTACCTGTTGCCCCACACAAAGTTCACCATTGTCACCGACTATCAGAGTCTTACAAAGCTCATGACACTAAAGACTCTCAGTGACCAGCAGCAAAGATGGATAATGCATCTGAACCACTTCTATTTTTAAATAGAATATATGCCTGAAGTTTCGAATTTTCAGCAGACTCTCTATCCAGAGTTCATGAAAGCGTTTCAGGGCCACAAGATATTATATTACAGGACCCCACCTCCGCAAATTCAGATCTCCCAAACCACAACTCCAATTACATTCAAACCTAGTAAACATTTTCATCATACCATAGCCTTGATTATGACAGCGAAATAGAAACTATTAAAGATACGCAGAACTCTCCATCTCTCACTACTTGTGAATCTCTCTATTCCTCCTCTCCAGACAACATAGCAAGCAAAGATATAGTAGCCTATACAGTCACTTGCTCTCAGAAGTGGAAGAGCAGGCCTAGCAGAAAATACAGGAGCATCCAGGCAGGCCACTCTTGGGGAGATAAAGCCACCGTGAACCTTCTCCAGACTGGAGAGAAAAGAATTCAGTCTGCTCTCTCTTGAACTGCTTGCTATGATGACCAGTGTCTTGCACACAGAGACAGCAAAGAAGGCAATTGATACTTCCCCAAGGACCCTGAAAAGCGCAACCAAGCAAAGAAAGCGAAACCAACCTCTGATACATCAATGGACAATACCCCCTGTCCATCAAACGATAGCTCTATGTCCATACCCTCACTAGGAAACAAATACCTCAGACATGCAGATATGTTAACTCTGGTCTTCCCACCTACCGCCTCACCAGGTTCGCCAGTTCCTAGACCTCTCTACAGTAATCCAGAATCTTTCTAGAATTCATCAGTAACTGATAAGGACCTGACATTCCTTAGTACTCTCCACTCAGCTCTCTCTGGAGAATTCCGCCCTGCTGTTATTGAAGCTCTCCAGGAGGACCCTCTTTCTGGAGAGTACTGGAGACCACTGACAAATTGCACTATTCGATTCAGGATGGCCTCCTCATTGCTGACAATACCAACGGCTATTGTAACATCTATATCCCTATGGGAGCCTATGAATGTAAAGCACAAATGACTTCCAAGTGGATTACAGGACAATCCGGAAGAAAAAGAGAATGAGTCCAAACCACTAAAGACAATCAAACCCCTCCAGCCCCAGCGTTCGCCCTGGGAGTCGACACTGGCACCTTGTGTACTTGTAGATTCACAAAGAAAAATAAGTAATTAGAACACATGTTGTAACTACGTATTCGTCGTTTCGGTCCATCTGACCGTATGCTGTATGCAAAGTATACCAGGGGGCATCTCTAGCTACGTCTGGGTACTGGAATGAAGGGATTCTCTGGAGATCTCGCAGAGCCACACCCCGTTAAAATTAAGGGAGCGAGGGTAGTCCAAGATGGGTATGAATATACAAATAAAGTAGGCTACTCCGATATATACTGAGAGTATGCTTACACCCACATATTGCCTATAATGTCAATGAACCTATTGCAACAAGTTGATAAGGAGAGGCAGTGAAGACAAGAAGGTATTGGCCTGATCGTGATCACTAGTCATCTTGAAAGCCAGCTTCAGAGCCGGATAACACGCCACGGAAGCAGACTCGGCCGACCACCAAGCTGGGCCCTTGAAGTTCTAAGAAGTTATTGGTACTTTCCAAATTGGGCTTCCACATCTTAACACCCTAAAGAAAGATGACAACTCAGACTAAGTGGGTCAACACCCTCAGAGAGCTACGGAGCTCTGATCATGCCATCTGCTGTGTAGGGAAAGAGAAGGTTTCATGGTCAAAGCAGGTTCGCTCATGGATCAAAAGATGAAAGTTCGGGAGAAAGGACTTGTTTTTATGTAAGCAGTGATACACAGCGAATACTGAGATGCGGGATATAAATATCAAATTGGCTCTCAAGCTTTAGCCATCATCAAGCAACGGAGAAGAGATCTTATCATATTATAAGTTTTCCACCAAAATGTTTACCTATACGCCTTCCTAGACTACGTCGGTTTACGAAGAAAGATTATACGCCTAGTCCAATTTGCTTGCCCTAGGAATCGACTACCCTTAACAGTTTATTGATATATCAGCTTGTTACCTAGGCTCAATTCATGACCATCGTTACCTCGAAGTAATACCAGCGGAATCACACAACCTGATAGCTGATTCCACCCTCCTCGACGAGTCAATTCTTGAACCTCATCAACAAAGCTTTATCTCCTTTATCGATACCCTCCTATACAACTTCCTTCCAGAGTTTGAGTGCTTACCGTACCCCTACGAACTCTCCTGGTTCACTGATCCAAACTTGTCCCAACACCACAAGATTTCTCTGAAATCTATCAAGAATTTTGCAGACCATTCTTGCGGTAGCACACCTTCATTGAATACGACAGTGAGGATAGTGGAACATCCAGTTGATTTTCTTCAAACGCCTGTTTTGCACCCTCCGCTTGGTGATTTGGGAGACATCCTAACTCTCATCAAACTTTGTCCTCTCGCAACTAACCATGGATAGGGACAAAGCAATGTCCGATATCGAAGAAGTATCTCTGGTGCAAAGGGACTATACACTTGGACGCTCCAGATCGCCTCTGGCTCACCACAATCTCTCACATCCCAGTGGAGTGAGAAAGTCCGCCCCAGGCACACGCTCTAGTACCCCAAGACATTCTGACACAAGAAACCCTGCTTTTGAAAAATTGGCAAACCACATTCGAGAGGCTATGAGCAAGTTCGACAATAACTTTCGAAATCGGTTGATACTGCTCATCTAGCATACCATGAACTGTCTAGTCATAGCGGAGGTTCGGGCGAAGCAACTTCAGCACTATGCAGACCGAATTGCACGTGGTGAACATGTCCGGGGGGACGAACCTATATACATTCATAATGGGTTGAGGATACTGGCGGCAGAGGCAATCACGCTGCAAAGGCAACCACTAAAAAGAAGGAAGCTAAGTTACGAGCTCAAGAACAACGGACTACACACCATGATGGAGTAAGCACACAACTTCACACTAATATTGGTGCAACTGGGCAGGACTCTCTTGACCGAGATCGCAAATTGGAAGTAGCCCTAGCCCGCCAGAGAGAGCAACTCCTCCAAAGGCATGTGGCCGAGCCGGAAGACTATGTGCGTACTAGAGGCGAGTTGAGAGAACTACAACAGCGATTAGAACTAGAACGCATTCAGAGAGAAGTTAATGACCAGAGTCTGAAAGCAGCGTCAGACCAATTGGGTCGTATGTTGGCGCGAATAAAAGAGGCCGTTATGCAATTACAAGTGGCAAGAAACCCACCCAGAGGAGGGGAAACAGTGGAACCGCAACCAGAGAAAAATCCGGGGATGCAAAGGAGAACTACCACTGTTGGCAGGGAAGAAGTCTGCTTTATTCCTTTTCCTGACCAGGTAAAAGGAGTCGATCTGGGAGAAGGAAACAACAGTGGTGGAAAAGGACCACCAAAGCCTGCCGCAGCGAATCCCTCCAACTGGGGAGACGATCATCCGGGCTCAGAAGACTTAGGTGGCCGCTCAGGTCGTGGTGGTGCCCTATCACGAAGACCTTTGCTAGGTCGAAAGTTCTAATCCGAAGCAGATGCGTGGGTAAACCGACTAGGACAAGCAGTAGCCAGAGCCAATCGCCGGCAAGCGGATCCACCATTCATGTTCGAAAATAAGCCTACAGGATGTGCATGTATTGTGATTAAATTATAAGTACTACTTTGGGAGAAACCCTTGTCAAAGGAAGGACGACGCAGAAGGCATCCAGTATGCCGGAGGAATGATGGAAGGAACCAAGGTGGCACCTTTTGCAATAACATACCAGAAGATAAGGACCTGGAACCATGGATTCCCAAAACATGAAGAACCTGATTTTTGGATCATTTTCTGGGCCGAAGTTACAGAACAATTCTCCGTCCTGCATAAGGCGCAAAAAGCCTAAGACGCTATGGAAACGGTCAGGTAGACAGGGGACATAGAGAGGTACCTCCTAACCATGGAAAAACATAACATCAACGCAGAAGTATCCGGAATCACCTGGAGAACTATAATCTACCGGCAACTCCCTATTGAAGCCATGTGAACCCTATGAGATGAAAATCCTTATTTGGATAGCGAATGGGTCCATGCCGTCTGCAGGGGTACCAAGTGAGAAGAATGCTTCTAGGAACAACAAGGGCTATTCCGAAAAAACGCCCACGCAAAGGTGAATCCCAGAAAAGTCAACGGGAGGTGGAATTGAAGTCCAGCAAGACCACAGCTGGAAATAAAAAGCAGAAAACCTATACAGCAGCCGAAAAAGCCGCATACAAATTGAAAAAACAAGAGTAAAAAGGCAAAAAAGCCCTGTCTGAAGGAAAGGTTGAGCACCTAAATTGGGTGGAAGCTGATAAAGGAATCCCTGAGAACAAAATTGATAAGCGAAAGACACCCAATCAATGCACAGGTTGCACTTTGGCCAACCATACTTTAAAATTCTGAAGGAAACAGGCGCAGATATTGGTTATAGGACAAAAACGTGGAAATTTTAAACCCCACTATCGATGACCCTTGGCAAAAATGTCAACAAAGGGGCAAACAGCTCCCACAACCAGGGTGAACCAAGTCAACCAGCCCCGGATTTCAGAACTGGATGACAAAGATAAAACCTAAAAAAGGGTTTCAGGCACAGTCAGCGACGGCGACCACATACTCAGTTACTGACCCCGTACCAAAATCGAAAAAAAGAATTGGGCTCAACCTCAGCAAGGTCCTACTAGCAGTTATTCTGCAGTTTTCCATGGGAAACTTAAAGCCAAGCGAGAATCAGGAAAAGCAATCCAGACCTAGGGGAGTAATGCAGACCTAAGAATTACTGGCACGCAAGAAGCGATTGACTTGGAGGGCGGCTTGTGGTAGTTTGGGAGTAACTCTGGGAACCTAAAACTCAAAAAGAGGAAAGCGGAGCCCAACATTAGATGTATATCGGACATTAATACAGAAGACCGTCAAATAAACCCGCGTCCTTATAAAGCCCTAAATCCTGACCACAGAGCCAAGGAAGAGTGGACAGTTCAGCACTGACTAGGGACTTCGTAAGAATGACAAGGGCAAATGACTCTAGAGTAGATCATCAGGAAAACCTTCCAGCAATAAACATATATAACAGGTCGGCTGGACAATGGAATAGTGGAACAAACAGAACAGGATTCTGGACATTAAGAATAATGAAGTAGGAAGAGAATGAGAAACTACAGCTACCTTGTTCACACACTAAATGGAGATGGGTAAAACCGTCCCGAAACTGGACTCCAGCTTTTGGACAATATAGGCACTATAGACTCAAATGGAAATCGAGGCGATGCGCAAAGAATCCCAAAGCATAAGAAAGCTAACTATCACCTGAAGAAACCAGTTTGGCCCCGGTTAGGCAAAGGCAGGTGAGCGGGCAAATGGCAGGTGTATAGTAACCCTTCGGCAAAGGGTTAAGACTGCTTGTATTGGGTTGCCTAGTACACCAAAGACAAATGTTTTAGTTTGTCTGAGGAGGCTTCAATAGCCGAAACCTTGCAGGCATGGTAACAAACACCCTTGCTACCATAACAATGAACATTACACACAAAAGACCCGCACAGGCCCTGCGTGGCCATAATAAAAGAAATGAGACTGAAGCACCACCCCCGTCTTATTATTCATGCCCAGAAGGCAGGGAAACCATTCAAGCCAAAGGAGAACGGATCCAGATTCGTGTTCTATTAAACTAGGGATCTAATATTTTCCTGATTAACCAAGAACTGGTTAACAAACATCAATTGCCATACTACACACGTACAAATCGCTTAGACATTTATACATTCGAAGGAACCACAGCATCTAATATGGGAAAATATTACACTCACCCGATCCTGTTAGAAATCGGGAGTACTGCCCACCCATCTCAAATTTCATGCGAAATTGCCTATGTGGGCAAACATGAGGTTCTTATCCCTTTTGGATGGTGGCATACAGAACATCCTATAAAGCAAATCTACGATTCCCAAAAATGGATGTTTAAAGAAAAAAATGTCTGAGTCATGTTAATGATGAAGGCATAAACCTGACATTTGAATGGGACAAAACTGTCACCTATTTTCCTGAAGCCTGATATATTGGAAGAATCAAGGTTGTATCCCGTACGCTACCAGATGCAATAAAGTTTCCACAAATACTTCTGCAATAGCTTGAATTCAGGAGGGCTTTTGCCCCGGAAATAGAAGAAAAACTAGCGGGAAGGAGAACCTTTGATCACGCAATTGATTTAATACCCAGTGCAGTACCACCATGGGGCCTGATAGACCCTATCTCAGCTAACCAGCTTGGTCTGCTAAGCAAATTCCTGCAGAAAATGCAGGATCAGGGAAAAATAGTGGAAAGCAAATCTGCTGGCGGGGCACCAATTTTATTTGTCCCTAAACCTGACAGTTCAAGGAGGCAATGTGTGGATTACAGACAGTTAAATAAACTAACGGTGGCCATCAAGTACCAACTACCCCGGATCAGCGCGCTCCGCTACAGTGTGGCCGGGGCTGTAATATTCTCTAAACTCGAGTTATAACACTGCTATCACCTCCAGAGAATAAAGGAAGTAATTGAATGGAAAACAGCTTTCAGGACCAGATATGGCCACTTTGAATACAAAGTAATGCCATTCGAGTTAGTGAACCTAACGGCCACATTGCAGGCCATGATGAACAAAGTTATGCACGAAGATTTATATCATGGGGTGGTGGTATACCTAGACGATATCCTGATTTACTCCAAAACCGAGAAGGATTCATCGACTTGGTCAAGAAGGTGCTTTCTCACTTGCAAGAATAAAAGCTAGTAGTATCCGGCACTAAGAGAGTTTTTTACGTAAGATCCGATGAGTTTTTGTGTTATATTGTGGCAATCGATGGGGTCACCACGAGGCAGAGAATGGTTGAAAGCATCAAGAATTGGAAGCCACCAAGGTCTGTAAATGAGGTACAAAAAGGCATTGGCTTTGGCTATTTTTACCGCTGTTCTATTAAAGATTTTTGCAAAATCTGCAAACCAATTACTGAAACGTTGAAGGGAGACCCCCAGAAATTTAGCTGGGGGCAAGAAGAAGTTCGCGCATTTGAGGAACTTAAAAGAAGATTCATATCAGCCCCAATACGCAGTCTTTTTTACCCAGACAGAGAAACTATAGTTGAAACTGCAGCTAGCAATTTTGCCCTAGGGTGTGTTTTCTCACAGTTTAAGGACAAAAGATTACATCTCGTGGCTTTCCCTTCCGGAAAGCTCAGCCCAGCCGAACAAAATTATGAGATATATAATAAGGAGCTTCTAGCAATCGTGGAAGCATTCAAAGAAGTGACAAAGTAGGTAGTGGGAACAGAGAAACCAGTGACAGTCTACACTAATCATCAAAATCTATAGAGCTTCCTTATAACCAAGGTATGGAACCCGTGGCTGACACCGTCGCTTCAACAACTAGCCTACTAGAATTTCAAGATTGTCTATCAACTGGGAAAACGAGAGGGAAAGCCTGATGCATATAGTCAATGGCTGGAGTACCATCCTGAGGAGGGAGCTCAGTATAACAAACAGTCAATAATCAAGCCTTCTCACTTCCAAATCACGCTGGTGCATTTAAACCAACCAGAAAGGATGGGAAAATCAGTTGGCCCAGAGTCTACAGGTTCCTTGCGGAAAAATTTGCTATCCCCAAAAGCACGAATGCCTACGAAAGGGTCCTGACTAGCAGCCGGATATGACCTGTATGCACTAAAGGATACCATAATACTAGCTAAAGTACAATGGCTGGTAGAAATTGGAATTGCCATTGGATTGCCAGCGGGAACATACACGCGCTTGGCACCACGTTGTGGAATGGCAGGCAAATATGGGATCAGCATTGGCGGAGGAGTAATCGAGGCTGATTTCACAGGAGAAGTCAAGGTTAGCATAATGAACAATGGAAATCAAGATTGCCAGGTCCGCCAAAGGGACCGAATGGCGCAAATGATCATTGAGAACATGAATCTAGCGGATGCCAGGGAAGTTGACGGACTTCAAAATACGGGAAGAGGTAAAGGTGGATTCGGAACCGCAGATGTATCACCAAGATGATCACCGGCAATAATGAGCCAGGTAGTGGTTCCCTGCTTGCAAGCCAAGTATGCCGAAAATGTGTTCCTTGATGAAATAGACGACTAAGGAAGTCAGAACCAAGGAACAGTCCTGATGTCCAATGGAATAATGTCCTAGGTCAATATTAGAAAATACGACCAAGAGCAATTAAAGAGGATAGCAGAAGCAGGTCAGGGCGATGAAGATTGGAAAGAACTCAAGCAGGAACTGGAGGTATTGACAAACAAGGGTAAACCACTACCAAGTCACTGGGCGATAACTGCAGGATTAATCTACTACAAGAATCGTCTATACATTGCTGAAAATGAGCAACTACAAACAGCTATAGCTAAAGGATGCCATGATTCAAAGGAAGCAGGAGACTTTAGGCAAGACAAGACACTGTGAAATAATTACCAGAGACCTTTATTAGAAGGGATTGACAGCTTGGATCAATAACCACATACGGTCATGTGATGAATGCCAAAATAATAAATCACCACAACATGTCCGGTTCAGTCTGTTACAGTCGCTAGAATTGCCGTTCGCTGCTTGGTCATGTAAGTCCACCGACTTCATCACACAACTAGCAGAGTCAGAAGAAAGACCACATATTATAGTAGTCGTGGATCGGTTTACCAAGATGACTCACTATATAGGTCAGGAATATAATGCCCCGGCTAAGGATATTGCGAATGTATTCTTGAGGGAAGTCTGGAGGCTTCATGAACTAGCAGCCCAAATTATATCCGACATGGATGCAAAATTCTATGGAGAATTCTGTGAATCCCATTGCAATAGCTTAGGGATAAAACAAAAGATGTCAACTGCGTACAACCAACAAACTGATTGACACAGGGGAAGGACCACCCAAGTGCTGTAAGGATACCTCAGGAACTTTGTCAATTATGATCAAATGGATTGGTACCAGTGCTTCCACTAGCTGAACATGCCTACAACAATTCAGTAATAAAGGCTACGGGCATGTCAGCATTCTACGCAAACTATGGATTCCTTACACAAACAGAAAGGCTGTAGGAATACGAAGCCCACACTCCTGGCGCCCAGTAATACACATACTGGATGAAAATAATAAACCAACAGGCCAGAGAAGCTATGGAACAAACACGGGAAAATATGAGCAAGTATTACAACTGTAAAGCTAGGCAAGAAGCGGAAAAGACAGTCGAGGACATGGTCATATTAAATGCGAAACCCATAAGCACTAAGCGTCCTTCTAAGAAGCTTAGCCCAAAGCCGTATGGCCTGTTTAAGGTATTAAAAAAATGGGAGAATGTGTATACAAACTAGAAATATTGCCAATATGGAAGATCCATCCAATATTTCATGTATCATTGTTAGAGCCCTATCGAAACTCCATTCAACCAGCAATGGAACAACCTCCCGACATGCCGGAGCAAATCGATTCTGATATTGAATGGGAAAGCAAAAGAATCGTGAAGAGTGAAATAATCTCCTATACCCGGCAGGTAGGAGATCGTAACAGACAAATGTGGGAGTTGCTCTATTTTGTGAAATAAACTGCGTGCTCTGAGGACGAAAATACTTGGGAACCACCTGAACCTTTAGAACATCCACAGCAGTGGGTGGGGGCATTTCATTGAGAAAATCCTGATATGCCAAAGCAGGCAGATGTTGAATGACTAGGGAAAGGTTTTCCTAGTATGGCCAAGCAAACGCTTTAGGTTTTTGACCCTACCAAGTCGAGTTCAAAGGAGGGCATTTTTACTATTTTTTTTATTTATATTTATTTTCTTTAGGCTAAAGAGAGGGTAACTCTACAAAAAGCAATTGAGGACAACCGCTTGCAGGAGGGAGCTTGTGTTAGGCACAAAAGACTCCCAGGAGGATTATATGATACTCTGGAAGTAAAAGAGCATGAGTCTAAACCTATACAGACAATCATACCCCTTCCGCCCCGGCGTTCGCCCTGGGAGTTGACACAGGGACCTTGTGCAGTTCCTCGTTCACTAAGAATAAGGAGTTATTAGAACACATATTATAACACCGTATACATCGTCGCTGTCCGTCTGACCGGATGCTGTCCACAGGGTATAGAGGAGGGCAGCTATGGCTACATCAAGGAAGTAGAACGAACCGATTCCGGCACGACCTCGCAGAGTTACATCCAGTTAAAGTTAACTGAACCCCGGTAGTGCTAGATAGTTATGAATACACAATTGAAGTAGGCTACTCTGATATATACGGAGAATACGCCTACCCCCACATATTGCCTATAATGTCAATCAACCTAACAAAACAAGTTAATAAGGAGAGGTAGTGAAGAGGAGCAGGTATTGGCCTGATCGTGAACACTAGTCATCCTGAATGCCAGCTGCAGAGCCAGATAAGACGCAACGAAGCAGACTCGGCCAACACTCAAGGTGGCCCCTTCCAGTTCTAAGAAGTTGTTGTAGGTTACAAATTGGGGGACCACATCTTAACAGCTGTAAGAAGGATGACAACTCATACTAAGTGGGTCTATACCCACAGAGAAGTCAGTGGCTCTGATCATGCCATCAGTTGTGTAGGGAAAGAGCAAGTTTCAGGGTCAAAGCAGGTTTGCTCTTGGATAAAAAAACATTAAAGTTGTGGAGAAAATACTTATTTATATGAAAACAGTTGTAGTCTGAGAACACTCGAATGCGGGATATAAATCTCGAAGTGCCTCACGAGCTTTAGCCACCATCAAGCCACGGAGAAGAGATCCTGTCAATATTATAAGTTTTATACAAAAATCTTTACCCACGTGGCTTCCTAGACAACCCCCGTTTACGAAGAAAGATTATAAGCCTTGTCTGATTCGCTTGCCATTAGAATCGACAACCCTTAACAATGAAAGGGGAGTATCCCAACGGGATTATATCATTTAGGCAGTTCCTGAAGGCTTAGGACATTTCTCTTCTCACAAGGCCTTTGAGTACGCCGTTTGTTTCTTGTGCTGACCTCACATATGCTAGGACTTCATAGCCTTCTACCATTCTTGTAATCAAGGGCCAATCAACAAAGAGCCTACAGCACTTCCGGCAGGTAGATCTCTAGCCCTGCCAGCACGCGATAGAGCCTACCAATCCCTTGCCATCGATATCACTTCTCCCTTCCACTAATCAAATAACTATACAACTACCATGGTTATTGTCCATCGCTTTACCTCATACACGCATCTTATAACATTTCCGGACTCGGCCACCTCCGAAAAGGAATCCAGCAAGCCACTCAATGCGATATTTGATGTTCCCGGACATCCTGTAAGCATAGTACTGGACCAAGACACCCGCTTTAGCCCTAAGTTCTGGTCTCAGATGAAGAAGTTAATTGAAACACAGTTCTGGATAGTAACTCAATACTCCAACTAAACTAATTGTCAGGTAGAGCGCCAGATTCGCACCCTCAAACAGATAATAAGAAACCTCATCACCAAAAGAGAAAACAACTGGTTTAATGCCCTGCCAGCGATAGCAGCAGCTATGAATAGCCCCCCCATCAATCCTCAGGAATATCTCTATACCAGGTACTCTATGGATGAACTTGGAAGCTCTTCAAACCTGTCCTCAGATCCGTGAGCAAAGTACCAGTAGTGTACGAGAACTTGAGTGCCCATGAAGCCACCTGGATGGAAGATGATATGGACACAAAGCATGGCACATCCTGGCAGACTGTGCAACCAGATAAAAACAGGAACCTCTATCGAAAACCATATAACATTGGCACCAGAGCTCTTGTTAGAGGATATCCTTACACCTCCGCTCCAGGATGATCTAAGAAGCTATAGCCTTGCTGGTATGGACCCTTTGAGGTCCTAGAGGATAACCATAGTACCGATAACTACAAGCTAGAATTGCCTCACAGTATGGAGCGCCAGAAGACACACTTTCACATATCATACCTTAAGGAATACCAGGAGAATGATCCCAATAAATTTGCATCCAGGAGAATTGATAGGCTGGCCCCTATACTCATCAACAATCCAGAAGAATAGAAAGTACACGATATACTAGATTATCGCCCTAAGAACACCAGAGTCGAGTTCCTAGTACACTGGAAAGGGTAAGAAGGGCCAGATGACTCTTGGCAACCTATCAAGAACCTGGAGAACTCAATAGAAATGATAGTGGAATGTTGGAGAGAAAACCACGGCACAGATCCGATCCCTAAGATCACCTCCCACTATGTCAGGACCTCTTGGGAGCATATGGAAGTCTCTACAATCCCTTGCCCTAAAACCATGGGACCCAACGATTTCTGCCAACCCTATAATGATAAAGAATTTAATTCTGTAGGCTCTGATGATAGCTACTTCCTCACGGATGATGATTCTATGCTCTGGCTTTGGGAGAGTGGCAATGAGGCATATGGCCTTAGCAGAAAATAGGTTTTGTACAAAATTGGGGAATGTAATATGTGTACATGTTCCGGTACATCTATTACCACTCCCGTTTGCCTTTCCTTTGTCAAATTACCTTCCTTTGACTTATTTCTTTTGTTTTTTTCCCTACCAGAATCTCTAGATTCTGGCGCTCTGATTACAGTATACTTTGGAGGATCGGCAGGATTGTCTCCCAGGAGTCCCAAGGGAAGGAACAGGTCATGTATACCTGCGCCAGGATAGAGGCAGTGTTGTGGGAAAGCCCCAAGCTCTACAGGACTCCGGAAGGGCCACAGGGTTCCTGTAGCTGTACACTCACTAGTAATAATAGTAACTGTGGGTTGCCTGAGCCTCAGCTGTTAGGAGAAAGATTTCAAGTATTTAAGAGTAGTCTCCAGGCTAGTAGATGACATCAGACAACAGACAGATGCCTAGACAGTGAATACAATTGTTTGAATAGCGATCTGAGTGTTCCCTTCGCTCTATAAACAACTCTATTCTACCCCTCTTGTCTTCGCCTCTTAGCAGGTCTCCCTAAAACACCAAAGCGATGCCATGTGACCGCCTAGGCTCTATAGAAATAACGATTCATACAGGCTAGTGCCTGTTATACTTAACCTGCAAGAAAGCAACTCATGCACGATTTGCAGCCACCAATGAAGCAGATGCCTCTGACTTTATTTCCGACTTTCCTACAGTATTCCCTGGCAAGAAAACAGCTGAATTACCACCCGTGAGAGTGTAAACCACAACATCCACCTGAAAGACCCAATATTGGACTATAATCCAATTTAACACATTGCCTGACAAGATCATGCCATTATACATAGCATCAATCGAAGACTGGAAAGAAAAAGGAATCAATTCCCCAAGCGAGACACACAACCCAGTTAACATATTCCCAAAGTTGAAACACAATGGCGAAATCACACTCGATGCTCACCTTGTACCCAGGTATGATATTGCTAACAAGGACCATAGAGCGATCCCCAACCTACCCATGATACTCAGTACTATTGCCAGAGCAAAGTTCATATCCACCATAGACCTAGCAAATTGGTACTTCCAAATTCATGTACTTCCTGGCAATGAGAAATACAATACCATCAAAACACCCTTTGGATCCTTTACAGGCAGGATTATGCTGCAAGGAGATGCAAATGCCACTGCTACAGCTATGAGAGTTATAGAATTTGTCCTAAATGGATTCATTGGAAAATTCATTTGGGCATACATGGATGAGATTACCATCTGCTCAGAAACAGTTGAGGACTATATTTTGAACCTCAGATCAGTCTTAGGAAGACTGAAGTAGCTCCATATCAAGTCATCACCAGCTAAGTGCAAATATTTCGCCCCCAAGCTCTCACTCCAAGGATATATTATGGATGACAGAGGAATTCTTTCAAACCCATAGAAAATTCAATCCATGCAAGACTGGCACATACCAAAATCAAAAAGGATTTTCAGGTCTTTATTGGACTTGAGATATATCATGTACAATTCCTTCTACACCGTGCCTCTACCACTGCCCCCATCTCAGTCCTAATTTCCAAAGATGTGTTTGAAATCTGACCCCTGCATGAGGATGCCTTCAAACTGGATAAGTGCATGGCCAAGGATACAATTCTGCTATGCCACATATTATATGAGACTTCAGCTGATCCAGTATAACTCATTACTGCAACTTCTAAGGATGGATCAGGGGCATGGGTTGGTCAAGGACTGCCCTGGGAAAGCATACCCAGCCGCATTTCACACCTGAAGGTTGGCAAATAGACGGCTATAATACCCTGTCCATCAACTGGAACTTTTAGCGATGGTGGATGCCATTTAGGCATTCCATCCGATTCTATATGGCACCAAGTTCACATTTGAATCTGACAACAAGGTACTATCCTTTTTCCTGAAACTGACTAACCTCCGTTACCGCCAAACTAGATAGTGCATATTGTTGCAATCTTATGATTTCGATATCATACACAGACCTGGCATAGTCCATGTTCTTGCAAATCCACTATCGAGGATTAATGAAGACACACCATGTGAAGAAGACCAAATACTCAAAGACTCTATAGAGAAGAACCATATCAAGACCTACTCCTCTGCCAGGAACAGTGTATTAAGACTCAACTTCAATATCGCCCATCCCCAATACCCCTCTTCTGCTCTCACCCTTCTAGTACCCGCGCACATTTTTACTCCTGAAGACTTCTCCATGTTGAATACACATCATGGCACCAGCTCAGACCCCACCAGGTCCCAAGAAGTGTATCACCACACAGATTCTGTTGAACACGGCATGGACAAAGGAGCAGATACCCTCAAGCTTGCTACCAATGCCATTCAGTCTTATTGAATCGTCGAGAACCCCTCCTATCTCAGCAAACCTCAATAGCCATCCCAAGCCAAAGTACCTATTGAGCAGGCTAAAGCTCAACTGTCTGACCTAGCAGCTAGAATTAATAATGCTCTGGGAGATACAGACCAACCACTGCATCCATACACTAATACCAGCGGATTTAAATGAATCCATGATTCTATCAGCCAGCCAGAATCCCTTGCATTCACTACGTCCGCAAATATCGCCTCCAGAAGCACACCTACTGAACTGGACCCTCAGCCTACACCATTTCCCCCTCGACCCCCAGTCATTGAAGGGAACCCATTTCTGGAATCTAATAGACATAGAGCCATACACTGGACTGCATGTGTCTGTGTCACGATTGGTGACTAAGCAAGGCAGGATTTCACATGACTCAGAGTTATGAGTCATAAGGCTGTTAGATTTCACACTATGACTTATAAGTAGTCATGCGGTTTCACAGGATGCAAACTAGATCAATTATTATTTTATTCTTATTTGGTTGATTGTGCGCATGACTCACACTTATGAGTCACATGATGTAATGAGTTTAGCACATGACTCATATTATGAGTCATGGGTTTAGTGCATGTGACCACTTTGGAGCAGATGACTGGTTTTATGTGTTATGATTGGTTTTGCAACGTTGTGCTTTTGACTCAGGAGAGTCCGCTGATGTATTTCATACTGTGACTCACTATGAGTCATGATGGGCGTGTGACTCATAAGTATGAGTCACCAGGCTTAGGGTTGAGTTAAGAGTGGCTATATAAGGACCTCTAGGCGGCCTGTAGCTAGCACTCTTCACACACCCATTTCAGCTCTCTCCTATACAAATACTTTACCTCTTTACCTCTTCAATCCTCTATTGGCCATTTGCGATAGGAACTATAGGCTTCGGCTATCAACCCAATGTACGCATAGGCCTATGAGCCATAGTGGATCTTCGCCTAGTACTACTTGTTGCAATAGTACTCCCACCTTGGTGCCTGAGATTAGCGCCACGCCGCTTACTGGACTATAACTAAGGCCCAGTTATAATTATCCAACCCACAGAGAACTAGTTACCTGTTGCAAGTTGGCTGACAGCATTTGATCATAACAGTCAGGGACGAAGGCCAAACCCCTATTATTTGAAAGAATACCAGATACTTTCCCTTAGGATCTCGTACTATTCCTGCACCTATTCCAATATCCTCCTCCTCCAGCTTTGTCTGCCCTCATCATCTCAAGCTCCGAGCCGTACACCGATTGGCTGTTCCTCCCTCCCCCTCTACGATGACAATGGCTACCCAGTGTTACATACAGTTATAGATAAGGTATAAGAAAGAGAAATACCAGATATTGACTAAGGATGGGACCTACTGACACCTGAGGCCCCACTCGATTATGAGGATTGCTTGTTTGATCAGCCATCTTCACAGCTTTCCCTTCGCGCTCTTCAGCTTACCAACTACAGGAAAGGAAAGTGGTACTCCTGTAGTCTAAATGCTACCCAGCATGACCTTGTTATTGCGGTAGTTACCAAGTCTCTTGACCAACCTGACTAGCTCTTATAGGAAGGAGTTCCCGTCAGAAAGTGGAAGAATGAGAGTAGAGCCTGTCCTGATGTTCCCTCTAAAGCATGTTATGAAGGTGCTAACATCAGAATCCAAATTGTGTGCATTACCCATCAACAAATAGGACATATGGGTTGGCAGAAATGTTTTGAATATGCTTTAGGACACTTCTATTGGCTCTTGATGAGGAACGATTTCAAAGAATATGTCCGCAGATGCCGCCTATGGCAGCTCAACAAGCAAACTACTACAGTCCCTAAAGGATCAGTCACCCTTCTCCGTGTCCCCAGACTGCCATTCTCCTCTATTGCAATTGACTTTGCAGGAGCTTTCCCTAGCGACACTAGGCTTGAACTCATCATAGTTATCTTGGATCGATTCAGTGACTTTAACTACATCCTGCCTGTCTCCCAGAACATCACAGGTGTCGAAACAGCACATACCCTCATTGAGCTAGTCTTCTCTATTCATGGTTTCTCCACCTCCCTAGTCTCTGACAGAGAACTCAAGTTTACCTCCTACTTTTGGAAACAGGTCATGGCGAATCTCAATGTTGATTTCAATATGGCTAGAGCTTACCATCATCGGACCAATATACAGACTTAGCGCAAAATCAGAACTGTTTGCCAATGACTTAGGAACTACATTATCCCTAAAGGATCCAAGTTGGTTCACCACCTACCTCATGTCCAGAATACAATCAATAAGCATCTAGGGATAGAACAGAACTCTCCGGGTTCGGAATCACCTTTGGCTGACTACCAAACCTCCTATCTAGCATCAGCATTCTTCCAACCTGATTACCAGCAGCAAACGAGATTGCTTCCCAGATCATGAAAAACCAGCAACTCGCAAGAAATGCTCCCAAGAAGGCCTAAGAACGCCAAACTACCTCCTGCGAAAACAAAAGAAAGGATGAACCCCCTATAATCCCTAACGAAATTGAAGTTATCCTCAAGTCAGCATTCTATGGCCCAAAGGTTAGACTAAACCACTAGCTAGTAGGACCTTGGTTAAGACCTTTCTTTATAGGTGAGGGCACTGACAGATACAGCAACTACAAGCTCATACTTCCCCCAGTGATAGCAGGAATCCACCTATGGATTCATCGGAGCCAATTTCGCAATTACCCCACACTCAACCCCTTCTCCTTCCCATGAATACCTGAACGCATATCCAAGGAGCCTGTCGCTATTAATGCCAGTAGACAAGAGCAATGAGATTTCGAAAAGATACTTAATGATTCAATTTATAGCAAAAAGAGACTGATCTTAATCCACTGGAAAGGCTATGACGAAATCTAGACAAAATGGGAACCCTTCTACAACCTTGAAGGCGTCAGCAACATTCACAAAATGAAACTGGTTAAATAGCTGTGTCAAGTCCTTCCACATTTTTGCACCCATACCTGAACTCTCCAAGGATCTCAAAATAAGGATAAGAGCTTGACTATCACAGAATATGACCACCCTGTTGGTACCCATTCTAGCCATATCCCTGGCTGTCTTCAATATCACAGCCAACTCGTTCACGTTTACTTGACATGAGCCACGTGCCACAACCCCGAATGGGGGCTGGATAATTTGGATGCTGGATTTGTTCCAATTTGATTTGTTGTTTGTATTTTGTTTTTTTTTTCTTTCCGTTAAATCCGTGGTTTTATTTGTAGTAAGTACAGGAAAATCCTGGCATTCACCATGAGGTATGGCCTAAAAAACCGCCATAACATAAGAACTTTACCTCTCCAATTAAATAACAAATGACAATAGAAACACTATCATAAACATCAAGTCATCAGCTCCAGGGAGAAAATTCAAAATCAGGGCCACAACTCCCAGTCTCTTGTAAAAGGAAATACTGCCAACCTAACTGGAAAATTTAACCTGTTCTGCATTACAAAGGAAACAAAACCCTTAATCAAGGCCTTCCCTTTATCACCTCTTTCCCATAGGACTGAGTCTGGGCTTGTGTCAAACATTTCCTAATCTACTCCTTTATTTGGTCCAAACCAATCAGTGTAATCAGTAACCAGGTATTTGAAGGTTTGAACTTACTGTAGACACAAGTTACAAATCAGATCCTGGTCCTGGCTGGACCAGCTTGCCTGCCCTGTTAAGTTGCTCGTGTTCGATCACATCTGGTATATTCTACCTGCCTGAAATTTTAGAAGCATCATGAAAGTCCCCGAATCGTGGTACGGCAGTCGATATATACAGTACTTCAGGTACGCCTTGTGTACCCAATCCTTATGTACCTCTTTACTAAACCACGCGCTGGCCCTTATATACGTATTTGCAGCCTCATCTTGTACTATTGTAAGTCGGTTTGGCTTTATTGGGCAGGGCCTTGACCGGTTTATCCTGGCAGCTGTAGCCCCAGTTTCATTGATTGGGAGGCAGACCAGGCCAAAAGTGGTAGATTTGAGTCCTAAACCTTTGGGCGTAGACCACCACTCCTGTCAAAAGCCTTGCTACTATTTGTAGAGTATCTGAAGCTATCCGGGAGTGTGAAACCATCTGGCAGAATCATGGTTGCAATGTTGGTCCCAGGGATAGCAGAGGTTATACAGACTGCTACCATCAGGAACGCTGGTAACAGGTAAAGTCAGACCAGAGCTAAAAATGACTCCGCCGACAGAGCTATCAGGTTGGTAGAGATGAAGGCTTTGGTTATCCAGCGAATGTCTAGGTTCCAAAACGTCTGCTTTATTTTCATCATGGTAATGTTTGGGGTGAGGATATCCGCCCCATCAAGCATGGTTGGCAATAAGATCCCCTTGGCCAATCTTCTTGCACCATAGAGTGAGAGTCATTTTCCAGGCTTAGACAGTCTCTGAATTCTAAGGAAGGCGGTCTGTGCAAGCACCAAACCTTTTGTAAAGTGTGTCATAGTTTCTTCGTTATCGCTCAGCCAAAAACCCAGCATCTTTACCACTTTCCCGGCTGGCTGTATAACATGAAACTGAAAACTTATTGGGCACTCAAAAACCTCTTACCGCTCTCTTGGCGTTCCCCTATGCATTAGCTCTATCTTGATGATACTGAAGGAAAGGTCCAGATCCTTTGCTCTAATGTTGATCCTTTCCACCTCCCCATCCAGCAAAGGCGAATTCCAGTACTATGAATTGGGTGCTACTGTTAGGCATATGGGTAAATGATAGTGAAATCCAGTAGCGCATTCATACGAAAAATGCGTGAAAATTCAAGCCATAACCATGCAGCCCCGGCGTTCGCACCCTGCAACAAGACTGCCACCTTACGGAGTTGCTTGTGGACATACAAAACCGAGTCATTGGAGCAGCTCTTGTAACACCATATACATCACGGCCGTCCATCTGTCGGGATGCTGTTCGCAGGGTATATAAGAAGGGCTTTCTGATTATCCAACCCAGGTGGAACCTTGAGATTCCATTAAGGGCTTGTGGAATAACACCAGTTTGAAGTTGCAACACTGAAATCGGGATTCGGGTAGTCCCAATGGGAAAGAGAACGAGCAGGAAGTAGGCCACTCCACTACGCAGTGAGATTATTCTGATGCCCCTACATGTCGCGACTATGGTTATACCAAGCGGAACAAGTAGATCAGGAGAGGGAGTGAGGACGAGAAGCTATTGACCTGATCGTGGAAACAAGTCATCCTGAAAGCCTGCTACTGAGCCGGTTCTGTCGGCACGGTGCAGATAAGTTCAACAACCAAGCAGGCTCCTTTGTGTTCAAAGAGACTATTGGTACATTCAAAACAGGACAGGCCAAGTCTGAAAGGCAGCAAGCAGGTCAGGTGTCTCCAACCAAAAGGTGTGCAACCCATTCAGTGAAAGAGGAGCTGCGAATGCACCATTAGCTATAAGGGGAAGAGAATCTTCAGGGTCAAACGGTATTCTCACTAAGGTAGAAAGCAGAATAAATATGGAGGGTACTTACTTAGTATGAAAGCTAGATGTAGTCCCCGAACACTCAGATGTGGGATATCAATATCGAAGTTCCTCCCCTGCTTTAGCCATTATGAAGCAACAGAGAAGAGATCTTAGCAATATCATACGTTTTACTTGAAAAGTCTTTACTACTCAATCAAACGACCCTTCCTAGACAGGTCTCCGTCGACGGAATTATGATTTAGGCCTTGTTCGATTCCCGTGTCCTTAGAATCGGCTACCCCTAACCGTATATTGAAATTTCTCCTTGTTACCAAGGCTCCTTACAGCACTACTGGACACCTCCAAGTCATACCTCAGGAATAACACAAGCTCATACCTGATTCCACCCTTCTCAATGAGATACTGCTCGAACCACGTCCCTCAAAATACATCCCCTCTTTCGAAGAAATACTTGAAAACTCCCTCCCGGAAATTCAATTCTATATACCTCAGGAACCCTCATGGTTCAATGATCCCTGACTCCTCCATACAGAATAATATGTCCAAGAAATCTATGACCACTTTTACGGTCCCACCTTCCTGTGGAAAACCTTCCCAGATTACGACTCTGAAGAAGAAGGAACCTCCAGTTCTTTAAGCCTTACCTCCGCCTCCTTCATCCCATCTATTTGGAGACTGGAAAAATATCCAGAGGGCCAATAAAACAAGCTGGCACGACCATTAACTGTCGACATAGACAAAGCTATGTCCGATATAGAAGATGTGTCTCAGGTTGGAAGTGACCATACACCTGGACGCTCCAGCTCACCTTTGGCACTCCTCCACCTCTCACAGCCAAGTGGGGTCAGAAAGTCAGCCCCAGGAAGTCGATCAAGCACTCCCCGTCCCCCTCGAAGCGAGAAATCCATCTATGGAAAGATTAGCTGAACGCATCGGCCAGGCAAAGAGCTACGCGGACCGCACCCTCCAGGAATCGCTTGATATGCAACATCTAGCCTACTGTGAACCATCTGGTCAAGCTTCAAACCAGGCAAACCAACTCCAGAACCATGCACAATGGATGACGCGTGGGGAACAAATCATTGGCGACGAGTGGAAACTAGTGAATTCAGCACTTGAAATGTTAGCAACTGAATCTGCTGCACTTCAAGATGCAACCACCAAACGGTTGGAGGAAAGGTTGCGAGCGCAGGATGAACGGTCTACACACCATGAAGCGGTAGGTACCCAACTTCATGCTAACATTAGGGCAACAGGACAAGGGTCGTTGGATCGAGACTGCCAGCTAGAACAGGCTTTGATTGGGCAAAAGGCAGAACTCCTACAGAGATCAGTGGCTGCCCAAAAAGAACCTGAGCGGACCAGGGAAGAGTTATGAGAACTTCACCAGCGCCTCGAACAAGAGCATGTCGAAAGGGAGGCCTATGTCGTCAGACAGAATATGGCATCAGAACAGCTAAAGTGAGTATTGATATGGATGAATGAAACTTTAGTGCAACTACAGGTTGCAAAAAAAACACCCATTGTGTGGGAAACTGTTACACCACAGCCAGTGGAAAATCCTGGTTTAGAAAAACAAACCATGGCTGATGGAAAGGAAGAATTTCGCTTTATCCCTGCCATGGATAAGGGAAAAGGGGTAGATGAGGGAAAATGAGGAGACAAGGGAGAAGGAAATGGAAATGGGGAAATAAATCCACCAAGGCCGCGACCAGCAAATGTTCCTAACCCCGGAGACGATGACCCGGGGTCGGACGATAATGGCGGTCCCTCCAGAGGAGGCCGTAAACCTTCTTGTTGCCCTCGTTCAGGTCGAAAATTCGAACCAGAAGTAGATCCATGGATGGACCAATTAGGTCAACCATTAGTCTGAACGAATTGGCGGCAGGTGGATCCGCTATTAATATTTGATAATTAACCTAGTCAAGATTTACAAGTATGGTTACAAAATTGTGAAGATTAGTTTGAGAGAAACCCATGGCAATAGAAAGATGACGAGGAACGCATCAAATATGTGTTGGGAAGAATGGAAGGAACCAAGGTGGCCCCCTTTGCGATAACTTACCGAAAGAAGATAACAGGAGACCTCGGCTTCCCAAAACATGAGGGCGATGATTCTTGTGTTACTCTCCGAGCGGAAGTTACTGAAGGATTCTCGGTACTTTATAAGGCACAAAAAGCCTTAGCAGAAATGGAAAAGGTTCGGTATACAGGAGACATAGAGAAATACTTCCTCACTATGGAGAACCATAACATTGAGGCAGAAGTATGTGGTATTGCTTGGAGGACCATAATTCAACGGCAACTCCCGATTCAAGCCATTAGAACTCTATCACATGAAAATCATAATCTGGATAGCGAATGGATCAAGGCAGTCCACAGGGTTACCAAAAGGGAGGAATCGTTCTAAGAACAATAAGGTCTATTTAGGGAAAATAACCCAGGGAAAGGGGATACCCAAAAATGGAAACAAGATGAGGAAAGCAAACCCAGTAATGCACCTGCTGGAAATCAAAAGTGGAAAATATATACCGCGGCCGAAAAAGCGGCATACAAAAAGAAGAAACAAGCAGAAAAAGGGAAAAACACCCCCATGGATCAAAAGGTGGAGAACACAAATTGGATTAAGGTTCATAAAGGAATCCCTAAAGACAAATTTGTGGAAAGGAAAAAAGCCAACCAATGCATACGATGGACATTGGCAAATCATACTTGGAAATTTTGTTAGAAACAGGACCAAGTATCAATTATCGGACAACGAAAGGGGAACCCTAAGACCCCATATAAACGACCCCAGGGTCCAAATACGCCTAAGGGGCAGATACAACCCTCACTGTGGGTAAACCAAGTCAAACAACCCTTGGATTAGGGAGCTGCATGACATGGACGAAACCGAAGAAAGTATCAGACACCGGCAGCGACGGCAACCAGGTACTCGGTTATGGATCCCTTTTCGAAATCGAAATCAACATGGGGGCTTGACCTCGGAAAGATCCTACTAGCAGGTATTCCGCCCTTCTACGTGGGAATCTCTAAACCAAGCAAGAATCACAAATAGCAGTCCACACATCCGGGAGTAATGCAGATATAAGAATGACAGGCGAGCTCGAAGCGATTAACTTGAATAGCGGCTCGTGGTAGTCCTGGAGTAACTCCGGGAACCTTAAACTCAAGAAGGATAATGCGTTGGCTAACATTTGGTGTACGTTGGACCTTAGTACGAAAAACCGTCAATTAAACCCCAGTCCTTTTAAAGCCCTAAATCCCTCTCAATGCTCCATGGAAGAGTGGACAGACTAGTGCAAGCATGGGACCTCTTAAGAAATATCAAGTGTAAACAAGTTTAGCATAGATCGTGAGAAGCCTTCCAGGAACAAATATTTATCATAGGTCAGCAGGACAATGGAATAATTAGATAAACGGAAAGGGATTCCTAACATAAAGAAAAATGTCATTGGAACAGAATGAGAAACTCGAGCCACCTCGTTCACATGCTAAATGGAGCAGGGTAAATCCGTCCCAAACATGGACTATGAATTTGTGGACGGGTGAGGCATGAAAGACTCATTTGGTTATCGAGGCGAGGCATGAAGAATCACCTGAGCACCAGAAAGCTGACTATCACCTAATGATACGAGTGCGGCTCCAGTTGGGCAATGGCAGATTCCAGGGCAAATGGCCTGTGTATGGGAACCCTTCGGCAAGGGGTAAAGACCGCTAGTAGTGGGCTGCCCAGTACAACAAGCAAACACATTTTTTACTTTATCTGAGGTGGCTTCAATAGCCGAAACCGTGCAGGCATAGTAACAAAGACCTTCAGTTATAGTTACAAACACTTACGAACATGTCACAAATACAACGCAGACAAGTCCCTTCAGGCCCAAATAAGACAATCAAGACCCCGGCAACTGTGCCAGAATATTATACCTGCCCAGAAGGCAGGGTAACTATTGAAGCAAATGGCAGAAGAATCTCTGCATACGCGCTATTAGATTCAGGATCTAATATTTTCCTGATCAATTAAAATCTGGTAAACTAGTATCAGATCCCTTACAAAACACCTACTCGCACACAAAACATCCTTACCTTCAAAGGGACCCCCGCAGCAGGGGGAGGAAAACATTACAATTACGCAATTCTATGAGTAATTGGGACCAATACACACAGATCACACATAACTTGTGAGATTGCCCCAGCGGGAAGTTATGATTTGATCATCCCATTTGGCAGGTGGCATAAGGAACACCCTATCTCGTACAATAAACACCCACACAGATCAGTCTTCAATCATGACAAGTGTCAAAGCCATGTCCAGGAGCAGGACTAGGAAATACTATTTGAATGGGATGAGATGGTAGCCTATGATCGGGAGGCTAAATAGGTGTGGAGAATAGAGCGTACCAATCCAGAAAGTAACCAGGCTTTGGAAAATGTGCCCCCAGAATACCACGAATATAAAAAGGTATTCTTACCAGAAACCGCAGAAAAGCTCTCTAGCAGAAGGAGGTTAGACCATGCGATTGACTTGGTCTCCGGCGCGGTACCACCTTGGGGACCAATATACCCGATGTCAGCTCATCAACTTGACTGGCTAAGCAAATACTTACAGAAAATGCAAGATCAAGGAAAGATCCAAGAAAGCAAGTCAACCGCAGGGGCAACTCTTTTATTTGTTCCTAAACCAGATGGGTCAATGAGGTTAGGTTTGGACTATCGTCAATTAAACAAAATGACAATAGCCAACAAATACCCATTGCCGCTGATGAGCGAACTCCGCGATAGTGTGGCAGGGGCAACCGTGTTCACAATGCTTGATCACAAGAATTGATACCACCTACTAAGGTTCAAGGACGGAGACGAGTGGAAAACAGCCTTTCGCACACGCTATGGGTACTTTGAATACAAGGTAATGCCATTTGGGCTGGAAAATGCACCAGTGACATTCCAGGCAATGATGAACAAAATCCTGCATGAATTCCTGTACTACAGTGTCGTAGTATACCTGGACAACATCCTAATCTACTCTAAAACTAAACACGAAAAAGTTTCAATTGGTAAAACAGGTCTTAACTCGGTTAGAAGAATATGAGTTAGCATTATGCACCACCAAGTCAGTTTTCCATACCGATAGCGTGGAATTCCTAGGATATATCGTGGCGGCAAATGGGGTTACTATGAGCAAATGAAAATTCCAGGCCATCAAGGACTGAAAAGCACCACAGTCAGGTAAGGAGGTGAAAATATTCATTGGGTTTGCCAATTTTTACCAAGATTTGATAAAGGATTTTTGAAAAATCTTCAAACCAATAACGGAAAAGTTCAAAGGACTGCCAGGGAAATTTAGCTGGGGACCAGAACAAGAGGCCGCATTCGAGGAGCTCAAATACTGGTTCATAACTGCCCCAATTCTTTGCCATTTTTACCCAGAACCAGAAACTATAGTCGAAAGCCACGCTAGTGTAACGAAATCCTATTATGTTTCTTCTATTCCAACTGACTTGATGTTGGTTATTACTTATTGGGGTTTATACCTGATAAGCGCTACTATTAGGTTGTCCCTTCCTACTTGGTTATGACTTCCTAACTGCTTATTCTTTCCTTGTTTCGCTAATCACTACGCCTCCTTGCTTCTACCTATTGTGGTATCGGTATCCTCCTGCTATACCTACTGGATTTGTATAGTATTAGCGATCTCTTATTCCTTCCTGTTTGGATTCCATTACTTGTTTTGTTAGCTCTATCCTGTTGCTTTTAACCATCTGTTTCCGGAACATGATTACCTGGTTATGCTGCCTCTGTTAGCACGTTTGTTAGACGAGATGTTTGCACTTTTGTTAAGTTTTCCTAGCTACAATCTCTTGTATTTAAAGACCCTGCAATCCCTTAAGGATTCTTACTCTCAAGCCTCACAGGACTATCATCTTTAATACTACAAGTTGAACGGTCACTCTAATAGTTCAATACCTTTTACCTTGTCTATTGAAGACCTATCTATCGACGCTTCTCCCCCTATCCCAATAGTATCTTCAGAGTCCCTTTAGGATTCTCAAGATAATACGGAGTAGGTTACATTTTTTGACATAGACTCAAGTATACCTTTGATCTTAGGCAGAGGACTGATCACCCCTCACCTACCTTGACCCTGCAGTACTAGTACACCTCCCTGTTTCCAAGAAGGCCTTGAGCGGACTCTTGGCGAGACCAGCTCACCCTAGCTAGCAACCATTTCGCTTCCAAGAGATACCAGAAGGCACTTCACTAGAGGATCAGTAGCATCCTCCTCAGGACCCCAAAGTCAAGCGCCAGTACCCCCACCTACACCACCATCTGAGGATTCAGAACTATCTTCAGTAGATAGCAGCAGCAGCAAAGAAGAGGACCAATACCAAGCCCAAGACCAAGACCAAGACCATGTCCAAGAACAAGTCCAAAAACAACTCCACCAGGAAGTCCAATCCAAGAATGAACCAAGCTCACAATCAGAATCAGATTCCGGTCCAGAGGAAGCTCCCGGACTAGCACCCCCAGCTACGCCACCTATACCACCCATTCTACCAAGAGAACCTAGAGAACCAAGCCCTGCACCAGACGATTTACCAAGTCAACTAAGACCACCTAGTCCACCTAGTCCTCTAACAATCCCAGTCCTGCACCTATCGCTATGTGAGTCCCACCAGATGTCACGATTGGTGACTAAGCAAGGCAGAATTTCGCATGACTCATAGTTATGAGTCACAAGGTTGTTATATATCGCACTATGACTCATTAGAAGTCATGGGGTTTCACATGATGCACACTTGTGCAATCATTGTTATGTTATGATTGGTTGATCGTGCGCATGACTCACATTTGTGAGTCATATGATGTAATGATTTTCGCACATGACTCACACTATGAGTCATGGGTTTCGGGTATGTGACGACTTTAGGGCACATGACTTATTATATGAGTTATGATTGGTTGGCATGCGGCGCAGTTGACTCAGAGGAGTCAGCTGATAGATTTCATACTATGACTCACTATGAGTCATAGAGGTCCTGTGACTCACAGGTATGAGTCACCAGGGTTAGGGGTGAGGGGAGAGTGCCTATATAAGGACCTCTAAGCGACCGGTAATTAGGACTCTTCACGCAACCATCTTAGTTCTTTCCTATACAATTACTTTACCTCTTGACCGTTCCATTCCCTATTGGTGTTGTGCGATAGGAACCACATGGTTCAGCTATCAAGACAACGTAGGCATAGGCCTAAGAGCAATAGTGTAACTCGGCCTAGTACTACTCGTTGCAATTGCACTTCTACCCTGGTGGCTGAGATTAGCGCCACGCCCCATACCAGACTACAACAACGGCCCGGTCATATTCATCCAACCCAAAGAGAAGTAGTTACCTGTTGCATAACCAGCTTACCGCATAGGATCGTAACACCAGAGGGAAATATGCAGCCTAAAATGCCTGCACCATTTATATTCACAGGAGAAGGAAACAATCGAGACCCATTGAGAATCAACTCATGGTTCAACACAGTCTATCGATACATCGCCAGCTTTGGCATAACTGACGATGCACCAGAAGCCCTGCAATACTATGGAGCCTATTGCAGAGAGAAAGCTCTCGATAAATTCACCCAATATGAAGCATCCCAAGGAGACCACATAGTTTCTGGACTCAAACAGAAATTCGAGGCCTACTTCCTTCCATCCACATGCACAGATACCATCTATGCACAGTGGCTACAGGTCAAGCAAACTACCGGCGGAAAAACAGCCTAGATTACCGATACTGTAATCAGACTTGAAACCTTGTGAGACAGTCTCCCATCAGGAACAATTTCGGACTATTCAGCAAAGCAGAGACTTCTAGATGCTATGGATATCAAACTCAAGTGAGTAGTGAAACCACACATCACTTCAGATACCTCCTTTGACCAGCTAGTGGGGGACGCGGAAAAGGGAGATGCAATTGCCCACACTGCAGGACTTGATGGAAATCGTCAGGGAAATGCAACCTCTAATTCAGTTTCCCAACAAGCACCCAAGGGCCCCCAGAATAATACCCTGCGAAATCTACCAAGGTTCTCCCATAACACCTCTCAGCATCCAAGAGTATCCCAGGCTGGGAAGGACCGGCGCAAGGGAGACAATCACTGTTACTATTTTGGAAAACATGAACACTACTCCGATAACTGTTTGGAGAAAAAGAAGCTTGGAGCACCCAGCAGCGAGGAAATGGAGGCCCTGGCGGAACCAGGAGACCCCAGAATATCAGAAGAACATACCACACCCAGGAAGACGATCCCCAAATGAAGGAATCAGTCACAGTTACCACAAACCATGCAGGACCTAGTGGAACTCAATCCCAAGCCCTCAAAGCATACATCACAGTCAATGGCCACAAAGCAAAGGCACTATTCGATACAGGAACCACCGGAGACAACTTGATATCAGGAAAGTTTGTCACTACCCACCAAATCCCTACCAGAGGCCTCGAGACTCCTATCAATCTGAAGATGGTAGTTAAAGGAGCACGCTCAGCATCAACTATGTGGCAAAGCCTGTTATCCAGATGGACAAGGAATGCGGCGATATCTCTGAAGCCCTAGTCTGTTCCCCGGACAACTATGATATCTTCCTAGGAATGCCTTACCTTACTGAGAACCATGCTGTAATAGATTGCAGAAAATCTATTATCAGCTTCCTTGACAAAGGGATTATATTGAACTGCAAGAAAGCTACTCATGCACGATTTTCAGGCATGAATGAAGGAGATGCCCCAGACTTTATTTCTGAGTTTCCTACAGTATTCCCTGACAAGAAGACAGCGGAATTACCACCCTTGAGAGATGTCAACCACCATATCCAGCTGAAAGATAAGATTTCTGACTATAACCCGAGATGCTTCACATTCGCTGACAAGATCATGCCAGCATACAGAGTTTGATCGAAGATAGGAAATCAAAAGGAATTATTTACCCAAGCCAAGCACACAACTGAGTCAACATATTCCCAAAGTTGAAAGCAAATGGCGAAATTATACTACTTGCAGTGCTAGTACCCAGCAATGACATTACTATGAAGGACCATGGAGAGATTCTCAACCAAGCCATGATACGCGGAACTGTTGCCAGAGCAAAGTTCAGATCCACCATAGACCTAGCAAACTGGGACCTCCAAATTCGAGTCCTCCCTAGCGATGAGAAATACAACACCATCAAGACACTTTGGATCCTTTGCATGCAGAGTTATGCTGCAAGGAGATTCCAACGCCCCTGCTACAGCTATCAGAGTCATAGAGTTTGTCCTAGATGGATTTATAGGAAAATTCGTTTGTGCATACATGGATGACATTACCATCTACTCAGAAACTGTTGAGGACAATATTTCACACATCTGATCAGTCTTAAGAAGACTGAAGCAGGACCATATCAAAGCATCGCCAGCCAACTGCAAAGTCTTCGCCACCAAGCTCTCTCTCCAATAACATATTATAGATGATAGAGGAATTCATGCCATCCCTGAAAGAATTTGATCCATCCAAGACTGGCCCACACCAACTAAGAAAAAAGCACTTCAGACCTTTATTGGAGTTGTGATATATCATGCACAATTCCTCCCACACCTTGCATCCACTACTGCCCCCCTCTCAGACCTAATTTCCGAAGAAGTGTTTGAATGATGAGCCCTGCATGAGGAAGCCTTCAAACAGGTTAAGCGCCTGGCCAAGGATACAATCCCACTGTGCCCCATCTCATATGAGACATCAGCTGATCCAATATGCCTCATTACTGACGCTTCTAAGGTTGGATCAGGAGCATGAGTTGGACAAGGACCCTCCCCTGAGAAAGCATACCCTGCCGCATTCCACAGCAGAAAGTTTGCAACAAGTCAGCTGCTCTACCCTGTCCATGAATTGGAACTTTTGGCAATTGTGGAGGCCATTCAGACATTCCATCCGATTCTATATGGTACCAAGTTCACTGTTGTGTCTGACAACAAGGCGCTAACCTATTTTCTGAAGCAGACATACCTACCTTACTGCCAGAAAAGATGGCGGATATTCCTGCAATCTTATGATTTCGATATCAGACACAGACCTGGCAAACACAATGTCCTTGCAGATGCACTATCAAAGATCTATGAAGACACCCCAGCTGAGGAAGACGAAATACTCGTAGACCCAACAGAGAAGAAACCTATTAAGACTGCCTCCTCCTCCATGAACAATGTATCAAGACACTACCTCAGCATTGCCTATACGCAAGAGCCTTCTTCTGCCCTCACAGTTCAAGTACCCTCTTACATTCTTGCTCCTGAACACTACTCCATGTGGAATTCACATCATGGCACCAGCTCAAACCCCTCCTTCCCCCAAGAAATGTGTCACCACCCAGATACTATTGAACAAACTACGGACAAAGCAGCAGATACCCTCGAGCTTGCAACCAATGCCATTCAAGGTTGTGAAATCGTCATGACCTCCTCCTAACTCAGTAACATTCAAGAACCATCCCCAGCCAGTGTACTTATTGAGCATGCTAAAGCTCCACTGTGTGGCCTTGCGGCGAGAATTAACAATCCTCCTGGAGATCTGGACCAACCACTGCATCCAGATGCTATCACTAACTGCTTTAAACAAATCCATGACTCTATTACCCAATTGCAATCCCTTGCAATCAACACCTCCGGATATATCACCCCTAGCCGCACACCTACTGAACCTGACCCTCAGCCTACACCAGGCCCTCCTCGACCCCTAGTCAATGAACTGGACCGATTTGTTGAATCTAATAGACACAGAACCATGCACTCGACTGCCTGTAGCTGGGACGAATGGCAAACCCATATAAATGGAATGAATACATGATACTTTCCCTCAGGTCTCGAGATATTCCTGGACCCTTGCCTCTCTACTCTTCCTCCCACTTTGTCTCTCCTCATCATCCCAAGCGCAAAGCAGAACACAGATGGGCTGTTCCTCCTCCCCTCCACGATGATGATGGCTACTCAGTATTTCATACTGTTATTGATAAGGGAAAAGAGAGAGAAATAAAGGATATCGACCAAGGATGGAACCTACATAACCCAGAAGCACCTCTCGATTATGAGGACTTCTTCTTGGATCAACCCTCTTCACAGCTTAACCTTCGAGCCTTTCCGCTTACCAACTACATGAAAGGAAAGTGGTACACCAGCATTCGAAATGCTACCCAGAATGACCCTCTCCTTGAGGTGGTTAACAAGGCTATCGATCGCCCTGACTGGCTCTTATATGATCGAGTTCTCGTCAGAAAGGGAAAGGATCAAAGTAGAGACTGCCCTTATGTCTCCTATGAACCAAGCTATCAAGCAGCTAACATCAGAAACGAAATTGTCTGCATTACCCATGAACAAATGGCTCATATGAGTTAACAGATATGTTTTGAATATGCTTCAAGACACATCTACTGGCTCTCCATGAGGCACGATTTTAAGGACTATGTCCACAGATGTCACCTATGTCAGCTTAACAAGGAACCTACCACTGTCCGTGAAGGATCAGTCACCCCCGTCCCTGTCCCTAGACAGCTATTCTCGTCTCTTGCAATTGACTTTGCCGGACCTTTCCCTAGCGATTCCAAACTGGAACTCATCTTGGTTTTCTTGGATCGATTCAGCGGCTTCGCCTACCTCATCCCAGTCTCCCAGAACATCACAGCTGTCGAAACAGCTCACACCCTCATTGAGCGAGTTTTCTCCATTCATGGTTTCCCTACCTCCCTAGTCTCCGATAGAGACCCCAAGTTTACCTCACGCCTGTGGACACCTCTTATGGCGAATCTCAATGTTGATCTCAACATGGCTACAGCTTACCATCACCAAACCAAAGGACAGACTGAGCGCAGAATCAGAACTGTTCGTCAATGCCTTAGGAAACTATGTCCGCCCTAAAGGAACCAAGTGGGTTCGCCACTTACCTCATGTCCAGACTGCAATCAATGCAGCTCCCTGTGATAGCACAGAACTCTCCCCCTTCGAAATCACCTTTGGCAGACTACCAAACCTCCTCCACAGTGTCAGAGTTCTCCCCACTTCAGTACCAGCAGCAGACGAGATTGCTTCCCAGATCATGAAGAACCAGGAACTCGCCTGAGATGCCCTCAAGAAGCCACGAGCACGCCAAACTACCTCCAGCGAAAACAGAACAAAGGATGGACCCCCAATCATCCCTAACGAAACTGGAGTTATCCTCAAGTCAGCACCCTATGTCCATAAGGTTGGACGAAACCACAAGCTAGTTGGACCTTGGTTAGGACCCTACTCAGTGAGTGAAGAACCTGATAGACACAATAACTCCTAACTCATAATTCCCCCTGTGATCGGAGGGGTCTACCCATGGATCCATCGCAGCCATCTTCGCACTTACCTAGGGCCAAACCCCTTCCCCTTCCCAGGAACACTGGAACCCATATCCAAAAGGCATGTCACCATTGATACCAGTGGACAAGAGCAAGGGGAAATCGAAAGGATACACAAAGATCGAATCTAGCGGTGAAAGTGACAGTTATTGATCCATTGGAAAGGCTATGACGAAATCGAAGCAACATAGGAACCCCTTTACAACCTTTAAGGCGCCAGCACCCTCATCAGATCCTACTGGTTCGATACCTACAATGAATCTATACCTTTCAGACTCTCTTGGTCCCATGGCGAGACTTTCTCTGCCTGGACACTCCAGAAAACCGAATATGCCCCCCTCTCACCTGAGCTTGACCCTGACGGATTTTGGATACCCCTTCTAGACTCAGACTACTCAGAATCCGAAACCAGCAAAACACTCTCCACCTTGGACAAATCTGAATGGAAAGCTAACCGCTTCATGGTATTATCCTCAGAACTATGGGGCTAATAAAGGTGTAAGGTCCAGACACCAGTGATGGATATATGTTTACTGATAAAGTTTATATATTTTGAAATTGTCTGGAATGCTCCAAAGGCGGGTTGGTCATTAAGCCATTTAGGATATTCCATATTTGTTTTATTTGTTTTTATTTCTTTTAAGGGAAATGTAACGGAATCCTATTATGTTTCTACGATTACAACTGACTTGCTGTTGGTTATTACTTATTTGAGTTTATACCAGATAAGCGCTACTAATTGGTTGTCCCTTCCTACTTGGTTATGACTTCCTAACTGGTTATTCTTTCCTTGTTTCGCTTATCATTACCCCTCCTTGCTTCTACCCATTAGGGTATCGCTATCCTCCTGCTATACCTACTGGATTTGCATAGTATTAGCCATCTCTAGTTCCTTCTTGTTTGGATTCCATTACTTGTTTTGTTAGCTCTATCCTGTTGTTTTTAACCAGCTTTTTTCGGAATATGGTGACCTGGTTATGCTGCCTCTGTTAGCACGTTTGTTGGACAGGATGTTTGCACTTTTGTTAAGTTTTCCTATCTACAATCTTTTGTATTTAAAGAGCCTGCAATCCCTTAAGGATACGGACTCTCAAGCCTCACAGGACTATCATATTTAATACTACAAGTTGAACGGTCACTCTATTAGTTCCATACCTTTTACCTTGTCTATTGAAGACCTATCCATCGACTCTTCTCCCCCTATCCTAATGGTATCTCCAGAGTCCCTTTGGGATTCTCGAGATACTTGGGAGTAGGTTACAGCTAGCAACTTTGTACTAGGTTGCTTGCTATCCCAATTCAAGGACAAAAAAACCATCCTGTCGCCTTCCACTCCAGAAACCTAAGCCCTGCCGAAAGGAATTATGAAATCCAAGACAAGGAATTCCTTGCTATACTACAAGTATTCAAAGAATGGAAGCAGTACCGGGATGGAACAGAAGACCCAGTCACCGTATAGACCGACTGTTGAAATTCTTCAATTCATTTCATATGTATATAACCTACACTAATATTGTTTATGTCTCGGCTTGGTTATTTCTACCTTACGCAGGAAAACTACGTACATTACTACAGCCAGAGTATATTATATTTTCCGTTATATTTCATGATAATGATTGAGGATTAATGCGTACATTTCTTATTTTATGGGCGGGATTTCTCACTTAACTTTCCATGTATAGTGACCTTTTACCAGTCATGTATCATGTATTATCTTTCAGTTTATTTCCCGCACACCACTTCAGATTATGCATATTTTATTGGGATTTCTTGGTAGTTTTTCATGGTCAAACATGTTCGCACTTATGTTTCTTACAATATTTTCCCTACTTTTTTTACTGAGTACATGGAGGATACGCACCTGTAACAATAGCTGGTTGCCGACTCTTTATTTAGTTAATTAAGGACAAGAACTACGACCAATCTACCTTCATACAACAATACTCCTCACACTAGCATGCACATAGTATAGTGTTAATACTGTGTTGTATTATCATGCTCATGCTATAAGATTGTGCCAAATACATATCATTCAAGAAGTTATGAGCCCGGTACATCCATAGCTATACGACTTACACTTACCCACTATCCTCTTTCACCACGAATCATATTCCTTCCAAAACGAAACAAACCTACTTCTATGTAAAATATCTCGTGTAACAGCAAAATATTTTCTCTCTAAACAAAATATCGCTCATAACAAAACGTTCTTGGCCAAACATTCTTGGCAAATCAATATGAAAATGTCTTGGCGTTCCTTGGCGCTCCTCGCTAAAGTCCCAGTTTTCCTCCCTCAGTAAATCTGAGTTCTTACAGAGAGTGCAATTTCTTGGTTGCCACCACTCGGAAGTGCAAGGCAAAGTACCAGTACTTAGAAACCTAAGTCACTTTGCCTTTACCCAGCAATAATGGCCAGGGCAGAATCCACTGTTTCTGCTCCTCCTCCTCCAGAAAACTCCTGCACCAAACCCCCGATCATATGCCAATAACTCCAAACTTAGTTGGGCTCCCAGTTACAAATTAAGCTCTCTCCCAAAGCGAACAAGCACTGATAACTACTGGACCTGGCGTGATATCTCGGAATATGTCCTTACACCTTATAATTGCTGGGACATAGTAACAGAAGAGGAAGCTCAGCCTGAGGCAGAAGAGGATAAAGATGGAAATAATAACTAGGAGAGAATAGATGAATTTGGCCATCACTACCAATGGGCCTCGGCCTACTTCCTTGAAACGATTGACCCCCAATGGCTCATTTTGTTGTCTACCCACAAAACACCCTGCGCTATCTGGAAAGTGTTTCAAGATAAATTTGCTAGAGAACACACCACCTCCTTCTTCGTAAAGCTCAATGCAGTCCTCGAGACCAAGTACGATACCTCTGCACCTATTGCAGACAATATCAACAAGTACAATACCCTCTGGAATTGAATGCAACACTGTTGCTCCTCCTCCTGTGCTGACGACTGATAGGCTCTACCATTTGTATTCAAATCAGTATTCGAGTCACCAGAAGCCAAAGCAGCAGTTCTTTTCCGCTCCCTTCCTGAGTCGATTAGTAACATCGCCGACTACCTCCAAACAAAGGAGGACCTTAGCTATGATCATGTCTACAATAGGTTGTTGGACGTGAGACACGCGGTGAGCCCTGAGGACGACAAAGCGTATAAAAGCACTGAGGTCAAAGGAAAAAGAAGGGAACCTCCCCGGAGAGCTGCGGTAACATCCAAGGAAGGTACCTACAGCAAGAAGCATTACCCCACTGCTCGTGCTAAGGGACATACCTGGATAGAGTGTAATAAACTCTAGGGTGACAACCAAAAGAAGAAGGAAATAAAAGCTGATAGTTCAACAAAGATCAGAAAAGACGCGATCTCTGAACTGGTCTTTACATCCATATCCCTCGTCTCTACGCAAAAGACTCCTCACCCACACAACTGTGTACTCGATACAGGCGCAAGCTCACACATGACAAGCAACCTAGATGTTCTTATAAACTTTGAACCAAATACTGGAACTGTTAAGTTAGGCTATGATTCAGTAATAGAATCATGTGGCCGAGGAACTGTCAAACTCTTAGCCAAAGCTTCAAATGGTCATGTAGCCCCTGTATTGCTTAAACATGTTCTCTGGGTTCCGAAGTTGGGTTAAAGGAACTTGTTGTCATAGCACACTATTGTTTATTTGGGGCATGGTTTTTCTTTGCGTAGTAAAGGGGCGGATATGTTTGTATACAGGGAGAATAAAAAAGAAGTAATATGGAGAAATCTTGAAGGTGAGGATTATGTTGTGCAAGAAGAGAAAGCAGTGGCGAACAAGATGACTTACCAACAGTGGCATGAAGCCCTCAGACATGCTTCTCTATTTTACTTCAAAAGTACCAACTAGTCCAACAATCCAACCATCCCCGAAGTTCTGAATAGCTGGTAGTGTGAAACCTGCATTACGTTCAAATCAACAAAACGCATACCTGAATCTATAGACAAAAGATGTGAAAATCCCTATGAGTTAATCCACTCAGATCTGACTGGGAAATTCTCAACCCCGTCCTTCGAAATCTCCTGGTACAATGTTACCTTTATTGATAATTGTATAAGGTACTCCTGGATTTATCCTCTTAAGGCCCAATATGATACTGTTAAATTATTGAAACCAATTCATGAAAGAAAGACACACCCAGAACAACACTACAAGCAAGCGATTCAGGACCGACAATAGAGGAGAATATGTCAACAAAGATATGACAACCATGTTTGAAAAACAGGGTATCATACATGACAAAATACCCCCTTACTCTCATGAATCTAATGGCATTGCCGAACGGTACAATAGGACGAATATCACATCTACACGCTCTATGTTATCAGGTCTTACACGGTATTTATAGGCGCAAGCAGTTACAACAGCTGTATACCTCCGGAACATCCTTCCTAACTGATTCATAGGAAAACTAAGGCCCTATAAATCTCTCTATAATAAGAAGCTGTTAGTAAACCACCTATGCCCCTACGGAATTTAATACTTTGTCCATATACCTGAGGAGACCAGATAACCAGAAATAAAGTTACCGCCCCGGGCCATAGGAGGATACCTTGTTGGATATACTCCCTCCAGCAAGATATACAGTATATACATACTATCACTGCACAAGATCTCAGAAACGTGTCAGCTCCACTGGACAACCATGACTATACTACTGCTTGATCCCAAGGAACCTGCACCTTCATCAGAGACCTTTGCCACTGTCTATCCACCTTCCCACCAACGAGTACCAGCAACCGATAAAACTCTACCACAGGAAGTAATTAACAAACCAAACATCAAAGTACATCCACCTCCACCGCCTCAACATCCTGAAGATTATGACCGTCCCCAAATTCCAGAAGAATCACCGGAACCTCTTATACAAGAAGCACAACCTGAAAATCCTCCTGAGATACACATCAGATCAGGCAGAACAGTTGGCCAACCACAATACTTGAGCAGAAATGTCACTGTACCATCTGAGGAGGATCCCAAAACGCACACCCAAGCAGTGAATAGCTCACTTAAGGAACATTGGACCCACGCAATCGACAACGAAATAAAGGCACTTTAGAAAAGTGGTACTTTCAATGAAGTAGATTAACCTACAGGACGCAAGATTATGGACAGTAAATGGGTCTTGAAGACAAGCGTACTGCTGATGGTACATTGTAATGGTAGCGTGCAAGGGCTGTTGCCAAAGGATTCACATAAGTCCCGGGTTTTGACTCTGAATATACTTTCGCTCTGGTCATCCAATATGAATCATGCTGCTTCCTCCTTGCAATATGTGCTAAAAACAAATGGTTACCACGGCAATTCGATGTCAAATCTGCATTCCTTTATGGTGAGTTGAAAGAAGAAGTCTATATGCGACCGTTACCTGGCTTCGGTAATGGAGACAAAGTATGGGGACTTAACCAATGTGTCTACAGACTTAAGCAATCTGCGAATGAATGGTACCCTCTCCTCGCTAGAAACTTAACATCCAAAGGTTTTGCAACATCCAGCCTTGACCCATGCATGTTTGTTCACGGTAAACACGACATATACATATTGGTTTACATTAACGACATCGCCATATACGCGGCCAACACCCCAAAAGCTACTTCTCTCATAGAAGACCTGAAAACGGCATTTGAGATTACCGAATTAGTGGAAGCTACATTCCTATTTTGCCTACACATCACCTATACAACAGACAGGATACATCTTACACAGCAATGATACATCAAGTCAGTCCTCGAGCGATATGGTATGTGTAACGGAATCCAACTATGTTTCTACTATTACAACGGACTTGATATTGGTTATTACTTGTTTGGGTTTATACCTGATAAACGCTACTATTTGGTTGTCCTTTCCTACTTGGGTATGACTTCCTAACTGGTTATTCTTTCCTTGTTTCGCTTATCACTACCCCTCCTTGTTTCTACCCAGTTGGGTATCGCTATCCTACTGCTATACCTAATGGATTTGTATAGTATTAGCGATCTCTTGTTCCTTCCTGTTTGGATTCCATTACTTGTTTTGTTAGCTCCATCTAGTCGCTTTTAACCCTCTGCTTTCAGAATATGGTTACCTAGGTATGCTGCCTCTGGTAGCATGTTTGTTGGACAAGATGTCTTCGCTTTTGTTAAGTTTTCCTAGCTACAATCTTTTGTGTTTAAAAGAGCCTGCAATCCCTTAAGGATTCGGACTCTCATACCTCACACGACTATCATCTTTAATACTACAAGTTGAACTGTCACTCTATTAGTTCCATACCTTTTACCTTGTCTATTGAAGACCTATCCATCGACACTTCTCCTACTATCCTAATAGTATGTTCAGAGTCCCTTTGGGATTCTCGAGATACTTGGGAGTAGGTTACAGTATGGAAAACTCAAGACCAGTCGCTACACCCTTACCTAAAGGCATTCAACTACGGAAAGGGAGAGTAGATGAACATATACCGTACATGTCCATATACCAATAGATAATAGGCTCGCTTATGTACCTGACAACTGGTACCAGACCCGATCTAGCGTATACAATAGCCTTTATTTCACAGCTTTCTTCCTGTACGACCGAAATCCAGCTAAAGGCCGCTAAACATGTCCTTCGGTACATTCTCGGTACAAAAGATATTGGACTCTTCTGCCCTTGTACAACTATAAACGGTAAGAACAGCTATGTGGATGCGGACTGTGCAGCCTATCTCGATATCCACCGTTCCTTCTCAGGGTATGTTATTCTTTTTAACAAGGCCAGTATATCCTGGCGGTCATAGAAACAAGCCTCGGTCGTAACATCTACTACAGAAGCGGAATATTCAGCTATGTCCCTAGCAGCAAAGCAAATCAAATAGTACCTCAATGGTCTCTGTGACATCCGGCTAACAACACCAATCGCTTTACATGCCGACAATACCAGCGCTATTTTCTGGCAATCAACTATCAACTTAATGAACCTACAAAACATATCGATATTCATTTTCACAAAATACAAGAAGAGATCGATAACAGTTCTTTCACACACTGGAAGGTTGCGTCATCAGAAAGCCTGGCCGACATTTGTATCAAGGTACTTGTCAAACCGGCACATGAACAGATGATGAGAATGTTAGGCTGTAGATAAGGAGGGCAAGTGTTGAAATTCTTCAATTCGTTTTATATGTATATTTCCTATGGTAATATTGTTTATGTCTCTGCTTGGTTATTTCTAGTTTACTCAGGAAAACTACATACATTACTACAGCTAGTGTATATCATATTTGCAGTTATATTTCATGATAATGATTTAGGATTAATATGTACATTTCTTATCTTATGTGCGTGATTGCGCGGTTAACTTTCCATGTATAGTGATCTTTTACCAGTCATGTATCATGTGTTATCTTTCAGTATATTTCCTGCACACCACTTCAGATTACGCATGTTTCATGGGGAATTTCTTGATAGTTTTTCAGGGTCAAACATGTTCGCACTTATGTTTCTCTCAATGTTTTCCCTATTTTGTTACTGAGTACAGGGAGGATACGTACCTGTATTAATAGCTGATTGCCGCCTACTTTATTTAGTTAATTATGGACAAGAACTACTACCAATCTACCTTCAAACAACAATACTCCTCACACTAGCGTGCACATAGTATACTCTTAATATTGTGTTGTATTTTTGTACTCATACTATAAGATTTTGCCAAATACAAAACATACAAGACCGACCACCAGAATTTGCAAAACTTCCTAACCACTGAAGTTTGGAATACAAGACAGATACGTTGGGCACAGTAACTGGCAAACTATAACTTCAAAATAGTTTATAGGCTAGGAAAGAGAGGAGGCAAACGTGATGCATTAAGCAGATGGCAGGAGTACCGTCCAGAGGAGGGAGCTGTGCATAGCGAACAGTTAATACTCAAACTATCACACTTCCAAATCTCGCTCGTACACTTAAACGAGCCCGAAGATAAGGAAAGTTTTGCAATTATAGCAAACCAAGTACCCAATACACTCAAGGTAAAATTGCTGTCAAAAAGAGCTAGGATGCCTACTAAGAGCTCTCGAATGGCTGCTGGATATAACCTCTATGCAATTAACGACTCTATAGAACTGCAAAAAGGACAAGTACTGGTGGACACTGGCATTGCGATAGGGTTACCGCGGAATACCTATGCGCAGATAGCACCAAGGAGTGGTCTAGCGGCAAAGCACGGAATTGGCATAGGAGGTGGGGTGATAGACGCCGACTACACAGGGGAAATCAAGGTCACAATGAGGAACCATGGATCAAACGACTGCCAAGTGCGTGAAGGAGATCATGTAGCACAACTGGTAGTTGAGAACATATATACCTCTGTGGCAATAGAAGTGGACAACCTAGAACTAACCGAACGCGGGAGTTCAGAGTTTGGCAGTTCCGATATCTCCCCTAGAATGGCAATGGCAGAACCAAGCAAGGTCATTGTGGCACACCTACAAGCGGACTAAAAGAACAACAAGCATTTTGACAGGCGAGACTTGGGAGAAACAGCCAGAGTTTGGACACCAACTTGCATGATGTCCAATGCCCATAATATCAAGCCAGACATATGTAAGTATGATTAACAGCTATCAGCGGACATTAGACAAGCATTAAGGGAAGACCAAGACTGGCATAAGTGCAAAGAAGAATTAGAGGAATTGAAAAAAGTAGGACGGCCGTTACCAACCAACTGGACAGTAGTCGAAGGACTACTATGTTACAAGAACTGGCTTTACATCCCAGAAAATGAAGCCTTACAGACCAAAATCGCCAAAGCATGTCATGACTCAAAGGTAGCCGGACACTTTAGATAAGAAAAAACCTTGGAAATTGCATCCCAAGATTTCTATTGAAAAGGTATCACCAACTGGATTAATGATTACGTCCAGTCCTGTGATGCATGTCAGTACAATAAATCTCCGCAACATGCAAGATACGGTTTACTGCAACCCCTTGAAGTCCCATACACAGCCTGGACATCAATATCCACAGACTTCATTACTAGACTACCTGTATCACAAGGGAAGACCCAAATAATGGTAGTAGTGGATCGGTTCACGAAAATGGCACATTTGATCTGACTCGAGGGAAATGTAACAGCAAAGAATGTGGCCAGAGTATTCTTAAGGGAAGTCTGGAAGTTGCATGGACTTCTAGCCGAATTTATTTCAGACATGGACGCAAAGTTCTCAGGAGAATTCTGGGAATCTCGGTGCAAAACCTGGGGCATAAAACGAAAAATGTCAACAGCATATCACCTGCAAACTGATGGATAAACCGAAAGATCCAACCAAGTGCTGGAAGGTTACTTGAGGAATTTTGTCAACTATGATGAAAACGACTGATATCAGCTTTTACCATTAGCCGAGCATGCCTACAAAAATTTGACCATAAATGCTTATCGGTTATCCCCATTCTATGCAAACTATGGATTTCCTCCGCAGACAGAATGGATGAAGGAACGCGAAGCCCAAAATCCTGTAGCAAACTTATATGCTCACTGGATGTAAACAATACACCAAAAGCAAACGAGGAGCGGGAGCAAACTCAACAGGATATCAACAAATATTATTATTGATAGGCAAAGCAACAACAAGAGATAGAAAGCGGAGACCTGGTTATGCTCAACGCGAAGAATATACCAACAAAGCGACCATCCAAGAAACTCAGCCCAAAGTTATATAGGCCTTTTAAGGTGTTAGAAAGGAAAGGACAACTCGCGTTTAAACTAGAAATATCACCACGGTGGAAATTCCACAGGATATTTCATGTCTCGCTGCTAGAAGCATACCGCACATCCTCTAGACCAGTCAGAGAACAACCACCCCGCGACCCAGAAGAAATCAATACCGATTTAGAATGGGAAATAGAGTGGATTGTAAAGAGTGAAATAATCTCTACCAAAAGGAGGGTATGCGGAAGAAACTAAAGGATACGGGAATTAAGGTATTGTGTGTAGTACACGGGGTATTCCGAAGATAAGAACACCTGGGAGCCACCGAAGAACTTAGAGCATGCGCCGGAATTGGTGGCGGAATTTCAAAGGAACAACCCGGAACTGCCAAGCAGGGCAGACGTTGAGTAACAAGGAAAAGGTTTTCCTGATATGACAAAGCAAACGCAGCAGGTTTTTCACTCTACCGAGTCGAGCTCAAATAAGAGCTGGCATTTGAAATGTATGTTGAATTTTTAGGTTTGAAGGAATAATGGGCACCTAATGGACGAAGAAGAGTTCGTGACGAACCCTAGAAGGAGGGAGTTTGTGTTAGGCACCTGGGTAAATGATACTGGAATCCAGTAGTGCATTCCTACGAAAATAAATGCGTGAAAATCCAAGTCATACCTCTGCGGCCCTGGCATTCGCACCCGGTGACAAGACTGTCACCTAGCAGAGTTGCTCGTTCACATCCAAAACCGAGTCATGGGAGCACCTCTTGTATCCGTGTATGCGTCGCCGCCGTCCGTCCGACTGGATGCTATTGGCAGGGTATATAGGGAGAGCTCTCTGACTATCCAACCAAGGTGGAACCCAGGGATTCCGTTAAGAACCTGTGGAGTTACACCTGTTTGAAGTCGGAAGACTAAAATCTGGATTTGGGTAGTCGCAACGGGAAAGAGAACGAGTGGGAAGTAGGCGCCTCCACTACTAAGTGAGAATGTACTGATACCCCTAGATGATGCCAGTATGGTTAAACCAATCGGAACAAGTTGATAATGAGAGGCAGTGATTACGAGAAGGTATTGGCCTAATTGTGAATACAAGTCATCCTGAATGCCAGCTGCAGAGCCGGTTCTGTCGGCACGGTGCAGATAAGGTCAACAACCAAGCTGCCCCCTTGGTGTTCTAAGAGACTATTGGTACGTTCTAAACAGGACGGGCTAAGGCTGAACAGCAGAAAGGAGGTCAGGCATCTCCTACCAAAAGGTTGTTACGATCCTATGCGGTAAGCTGGTTCTGCAACAGGTAACTACTTCTCTTTGGGTTGGATGAATATGACCGGGCCGTTGTTGTAATCCAGTATGGGGCGTGGCCCTAATCTCAGCCACCAGGGTAGGAGTACTATTGCAACGAGTAGTACTAGGCGGAGTTCCACTATTGCTCTTAGGCCTATGCCTACATTGTCTTGATAGCTGAACACTATGGTTCCTATCACACAACGCCAATAGGGAATGGAACGGTAAAGAGGTAAAGTAATTGTATAGGAAAGAACTTAGATGGTTGCGTGAAGAGTCCTAATTATAGGTCGCTTAGAGGTCCTTATATAGGCACTCTGCCCTCAAGCCTAATCCAGGTGACTCATACCTGTGAGTCACACGACCTCTATGAAATCCATCAGCTGACTCCTCTGAGTCAACTGCGCCGCATGCCAACTAATCATAACTCATATAATAAGTCATGTGCCCTAAAGTGGTCACATGCACGAAACCCATGACTCATAGTGTGAGTCATGTGCGAAAATCATTACATCATATGACTCACAAATGTGAGTCATGCGCACGATCAACCAATCACAACATAATAATCATTGCACAAGTGTGCATCATGTGAAACTCTATGACTTCTAATGAGTCATAGTGTGAAATATAACAACCTTGTGACTCATAACTATGAGTCATGCGAAATTCTGCCTTGCTTAGTCACCAATCGTGACATTAGCTCCCCTCTCCCTTAAGCCTGAGTCCCTTCAGGCTTAGCGTACCATCTTTGTCAGGGTTTCTCCAAACCTGCGTAGTTCCTTTTTCAATTTCCGAACTTGATGTTCGGCCGACTGGTAGTTCCTCCGGACTTCCTCTAAGGTGGTGTGTGCCGCCCTAATAGTCCGGTCCCGGTCCTCAATCACTCTCTGATATGTCCGCATATCAGTCCTTTGTGCCTCAATTGTGGCTTCGGCAATGCCAAGTTGTTCTCGTAGCCCTTGAAACTGTCGTTGCAAACTCTCTTCGTCGGGGATCGTCTCGATTTCGCTTTTTTCGCCCCCCTCTCCCTTCAACTGTGTCCTCACAGTTGTTTTTCTTTTCCTAATACGTGCATCGTTTTCTGTAAGGGGTGCCGCTTCCCCGGTTCGTCTTGGGTAAAACCCAGAATCGATTTTGTCGTGTCTGTGAATAAGACAAGTGTCCTTGAAACAGTGTTTCCAGGATGTCTCCTTGTGTGGTTGTTGCGGTTTGCGCAACTTGGGTTGTAGTGGAAACCAATTGCCTCCTTCCTTGTCGCGTATATGAGTGTTGCAGGAGTCATCGTAACAGGCAGTCCACGAAAGAGCGTTGTGTGCTGCCTGCTTTTCCCATTCTTCCTGAGTAGCGTATGGCGGGCTGGTAGGGGTAGTAGCCCTGGGGCTATCGCCCTTTGCCTTCGTCTGGTCCCAATGGCATTGGGTCTTGCTTCGTGGGTTCGATTCTGACTGTAACCCACTCGGGGTTTTCATGGGTACTGCTGATGGAAACGTTCAATGGCGATGCTGGCATTGTTGAAGTTTTCCGCAGGGTATCAAGTTTTGTCGTGTTCTGGTGAGTAGCCAGTCCACTTGGCTCTGTATTGTAGGCCTTTTCGGTGTATGTGTGAGTCAATGATTTCTTCGAGTTCGTATTCGCTTTCTCCTTCTATCTCGAGTGGAGGTGGTGGTGATTGCTTTTGTGAGGGGAACTGATTGTCTTGGTATGGTTCGAGGAGTGAGATGTGGAAGGTGTTGTGGACCTTCATCTGTTGGGGCAAGGCCAATTTATAGGCACTTGTGCCCACCTTCGTAAGGATCTTGAATGGTCCGATTTTCTTGTAATCCAGCTTCTTGCATGGTCTTGTGGTCCTTATATTCCTTGGTAGTAACCAGACCATGTCGCCTGACTGGAGATTAGGATCGGGTTTTCTGTGTTGATCGTAGTTTTCTTTGTGTCGTAATTGTGCACAGACTATTTCCTGACGTAGGATAGTGTGCAGCTGACCCATCTCTTCTTTTTTCGTGGTTTCCTTTGGTATCATGTGGCCTATCGCCCCATGTTCCGCAAGTTGTCTGTAGTTTGCGTAGAAGGGTGTGGTCTTAATGGTTTCCTGTTTTCCATTGTTGTATGCAAACTCCGCTAATGGTAGTAATTCCGCCCCGTTATCTTGCTGATAGTTGACATAGGCCCTTAGGTATTGTTCCAGTATTCCATTCGTCCTTTCTGTTTGTCCATCGGTTTGTGGATAGAAGGCGGTGCTCATTCTTCGTTCAATCCCAAGGGATTTTGTAGTCTCTTTCCACAAGTCTGATGTAAATAGCGTTCCTCTATCAGTGATGATATCTTGTGGTTGTCCATGGAGTCGGAATATTTCCCGTAGGAATATCTGGACAAATTCTTTGGTGTTCATATCCTTGTTACAGGGTATGAAATGGCTCATTTTTGTCAATCGGTCGATGACCACCAGGATGGCGTCATAATTGTCTGATTTCGGCAGGTCAGTGATGAAGTCCCTTGCTATCGATTTCCATGGTTGGTGTGGTGCTTCGTTCGGTTGTAGTAGTCCGTAGGGCGCGTGCCTTATCGCTTTCGTTCTTTGGCATGTATCGCAATTCTTGACATATCTCTTCATGTCGTCTCGCATCTTTGGCCAATAATATTGTCGAGATAGTAGTTCCGTAGTTTTGCTGGTTCCGCCATGCCCAACTGCTGGGTTATCGTGATTTTGTCGTATGACTTGGGTTCTGATCTCTTCGTGTTCCGGTACCCAAATCTTTCCTTGATGCCTAGGCATCCTTCCTTCCATTCACATGCCCCTAGGGCCACTCCTTTCATTTCTTTCTCTCCTTTCCTCAGGGCTTCCTGGATTGCTCTTATCTGTCGGTCTTTCGTGCTTGCTTCTCGGATGCCAAAATCTTTAGCAACAAACTTGACCACTTCCATGGCTTCGAAGTATTGTTCTTTTGGGAGTAGGATCCTTTATTTTTGTTGGATCCTCTCGTCGTCCTTTTTCCGGACATCTTCTGCTCTCCTAGTAAGGGCATCTGGTTTGCCCCCTTCCTTCCCGGGTCGGTATTGTATTTTGATATCGCATTGACTAAGGGTCTCGCTCCATCGGATTTGTCTGTCGTTAAGGTCTTTTGTCGTGGTAAATGGTACCAGGTTCTTATGGTCTGTGAGGACTAGGACCTGGTGTCTGCTTCCTTTTGCATATCTTCTCCATTCTTTCAATGCTTGGACAATGGTTAAGAGCTCTTTGTCGTGGATATCGTAGTTGCATTCTGCAGGCGTCATCGTTTTTGCCCGTTATGCCACTGGCCTCCAGTTTCCATCGCTCCCCTTCTGTGATAGAATGCCTGAGCATACATATTTTGAAGCGTCTGTCTCGATCATGATTTCCTTGGTTGGATCGTAGTGTACCAGTAGTGGGGCTGAAGTAAGTCGCTTGCGCAGTTCATCGAATGCTTTTTGTTGGTTCTCGGTCCAGTTCCATTTGCAGTCCTTCTTCGTCAATTGATAGAGTGGTTTAGCTATCCGACTAAACCCTTCTATGAATCGTCAATAGAAGTTGCAGAATCCCATAAAGCATTGTATTCCTTTCTTGCTTTTGGGCGGTTTCCATTCCCATATTGCTTGTGTTTTGATAGGATCAACGCTGACTCCGTCCTTGTCGATGATGAAGCCTAGGTATTCGGTTCGTTCCTTATGAAATTCGCACTTCGATGGCTTCAGTGTCAGCCCTTCTTTTCTCAAGGCTTCCATAATCATCCTGATATGAGTTCGGTGTTGTTCTAGGTTTTCTGAATATATCAGAATATCATCTAAATAGACGATACAACACATATCCAGAAACCTGCTGAGAATCCTATTGACCCATCGCTGAAACGCTGCAGGTGCATTTTTGAGATCGAATGGCATGACCGTGTATTCGTATATGCCGTATTTGGTAGTAAAGGTAGTTTTCCATTTGTCTCCGTGTTTGATTCTGATGTTGTGATGTGCGTTTCGGATGTATAGATTAGTAAAGACCTTGGCTCCTCTAGGCCTATCGAGGGCTTCTCCTATCAGTGGTAGGGGATATCGGTCTCGTTTGGTGACTTCGTTGAGCCCTCGGTAGTCCATGCATAGCCTTAGCTTGCCGTCTTTCTTCTTAACAAACAGGATTGGTGACCCTCCGTTTGCATAAGAGTCCCGAATCCAGCCCCGGTTCTTGTTGACTCTGATGTATTCTCCTAGTTCTTCCAGCTCTTTTTCGCCCAATGGGTATAGCTTTCTTGCTGGTACTGTTTCTCCCTTTTTGAGGTTGATATCCAAGTCAACCCTTGGTCGGTGGGGTGGTAGCCGAGTTTCTTCCTCTTCTTTGAACATGTCCAGGTACTGGTGGTATTCCCTTGGCACAATTTTTCTGGTTTTGTCTTTTTCTTGGCCTTTCTTGGCCGTGATAGCCAATTCGGTACTGACATTGATCCTTTCAATCCTGGTAGGTTCGTTCGTCTTATAATCCCATTTGAGGATTCCTGTGACTTCGCCTCTTCGGTAGAACCTTCCGAATGACGTAGCGGAGATCTCGTTGATCTCAATCTTTTCACGTTGTGGGTGGTCCGTACTTCCGAACCCTGCTGCGCCTCTCATAGTAGGAGCCACTTGCTCCACTTCTTCGCATTATCCTATGACAATCTTTTCGCATATCAACTGTGCGATGGGGTCTCCCGGCTCAACAGTGTAACTGTCTTTTCCCAGCTTGACCAGGACCACCTTGACTTCACCTATGTAGTCGGCCTCGATTACTCCCGCATTGACAGTAAGCTGGTGTTTAACTACCAATCCGCTGCGCGGAGCCACCCGCCCATAGGTGCCTTCAGGTAGTCCGATAGCTACCCCGGTATTGACGATTCCTTGCTCCCCTGCCGGTATCGTAATTCTCACGTCTGCGTACAGTTCATGTCCTGCCGCCTTGGCTGACCCCTGGGTAGGGAGTGTGGCCGTATTGCTCAATCTTTGGATTTTGATGTTCTGGACATCCTTGGCCTGGATGGTGGAGACTTGTATCTCCAAGTTCTCTTCCAGAGCTTCCGATTCAGGGACTAAGTCCACTGCTGGCGAGCTCTCGAGGCATACTCTGGTACACCACTCGCTATCGAACGTGATCTTATTGCTCTACCAATCGATCTTGGGGTTGTGTCTTCTTAACCATGGCAGCCCTAGTACTGCCTCGTGGTTGGGTAGATTTGCGATTTGGAAGGTTGCCACTTCCCTATGGCTGCCGATGTCCATAGGTACTTCCGCTATATGGGTAATTGGTCCCATCGCGCTCGGCTCCCCGTCCACAAGGTAGATTTCCCGTATTTCTTTCGCTTTCTTTGTTCGTATGCCGTGTTTGTTGCTAAATTCCTTGTCAATAAAGTTTTCTGTAGCGCCCGAATCAATCATGCCGTTGATGATGACTGTCTTGTCCTTGCCATATAAATGCATTTTGACCATAGCATGGTCTTTTTCTTGTTCCAATGTTTCTGTGTTTGTAAGTGTCATATAAATGTTGCCGATTCCGATGGTTTTTGTTTTGTCGTCCCGCAGCCCATCTGTTACTGGGGACTTTCTTCGTTTCCCGACTCTTCAGGTGTTTCTCTAATCTCCATTTCGTGTAGGTTGGTTCGTGGTTTCCAGCGATTATTGTTGGTCTTGCTGTTGAACTGCCTAGTATAGTCCTTCTCATCCCTTGCATTTCGGCAATTACTGAATCTGTGCCCAGGTCTGGCGCATCCTAGGCATAGGTTGTTGTCCCTTCTTCTTTTGAACTCTGCTCGTGAGAGGTTTAGTGGTGGACGCCCTCTGGTAGCATCCAGGTCCATTGGGTCGCCTTGAGTTGCCATATTGTTGCCCGACTTCCAGGTTCCGTTATTGTTCCTGGGCGTTTCCTGTTGTTGGATAAAGGTACTGTTGTTTCCTTGAAGGTGTTTGATCATGTTGATCCGGTTTTCTTTTTCGATTGCCCAGGCTGCAAGGGCATCGACATCTGCTGCTACCATGTGGTCCGCTGCCCATGCATCCTGGAGCGTTCGGTTAATTCCTTTAAGGAATTGGCGTCTTAGTGTACCATCATCCTCATTCGCCTCTGTAGCTGTGAGGCGAAAGTCATTCCAGTATTCCGTGACCGGTTCCTTGCCTTGCCTCAGGCGGTCGAGTTTTGTCCTAGCTGCATTTTCTGCATCCACATGCCCAAACTGGTCTTTGAGGGCTATAGTGAAATCTTCATATGTAGTCCAGGTCTCCGGCTTGCGTCCTTCCGCAAATGGGGTTATCCAGCTTGCTGCTGCATCCCTTAACAAGCTCTTAACGTAGGTGATGCGTTCTGTATGTCGTGTTTCTTGTGTTGCTTCGAAGTATAATTGGCATTGCACTAAGAAGGTTCGTAGTTTGGTCCTTGTTCCAGAGAAGGTAGGAGGTTTTTCAACTTTGATCCGGTTGTTGGTTGTTTCTCGCTGGTTGTTTATCAAAGTCAGGATTTCTTGGAACTGTGCAGTTGTAAATCCTGCTAGTTGAATTCCTGCTCCTCCACTGGCAGTGGCTGGTCCCGGTGCTGACATCCTTTCTGGTCTTGTGGTTTCTGGTTCCACAGATCCTGTTGGTGAGGCCGGCTCAGGGGTCACCGGACTTGTGGTTCTTTGTGACTGACTTCTGGATAAGTTTGTGCTGATTGCTTCTTCAAGTGCTGGGTCAAGTGTTGAGGTATCGATTTCGCCCTCAGTAAGGTTGATGTCGTTATCTGTAAAGTCTGCCCTTTTGTAGTTGGGTGTTGCTTAGGTGACGCAACCAAATGTTACGATCCTATGCGGTAAGCTGGATCTGCAACAGGTAACTACTGCTCTTTGGGTTGGATGTATATGACCGGGCCATTGTTGTAATCCAGTATGGGGTTTGGCGCTAATCTCAGCCACCAGGGTAGGAGTACTATTGCAACGAGTAGTACTAGGCGGAGTTC
>QFET01004102.1:0-16381 GCA_003316355.1 Tuber calosporum
ACCCCACCTGCAACCCTCATTGAACGACGGAGCTTGCTCTTTCTTTTATATCTTTAATACTGTTTTTTATTTCTTTGTTATATTTAGAGTGACCTTTTTTGCTTTTCTAGATTCACGGTACAGTGTTCGGCCTTGTTCTGCCCTTTTCCCGGCCAACAGGAATCCAGGAGTGAGCCAGAAGCAGCGGCCAGGAGTGCGCTGGACTACCTACTTGGCTGTGCAGTGCCAGCAACGAAAAAGGTCTCCTTGGTAGAGCCTTTTTCTATTCGGTTGCTTGTGCGATAGATTGGTGGGACACAAGAATCTCGGTTTTTTTCCAGCAGGTGTGTAAAACTGCGTGCATGGTCTTTGTCAACACATCAACCCCCGGGCTAGCAACCGTTCATTTTACTCTCTCACTGATCTTAGGGATCGAGGGAACGTGTTGGGTCGTGGATTCTTACTCCAAGGATTCATCTTCCCTAATTTCTTCTTCCCCGTTCCGTGCGCTTCTGCGCTCTACAGGTCGATTTTGAATCCTCACCGACCTCTCCCTCCAGTCCGTTATTCATCACCGCCATGCCTCTGCGAGCTGCGCTGACCTAGTTTTTTTCCTTTCTTTTCTTTGCAACCAGCTTTATTATTGCCGGGAAAGGAACAGGGAGCCCTCAACCTTTGGACATGAAGCCCTCCTCGTCGACCTCTTCGTCAAAGTACCACGTCCATTCTCCATCGGATACAGTGCCCCGCTCTCATTCTACGCGGAGCAGGGGATCGGGCTCAAGAAATATAGGGGTATGCTTATATCTCTCCTTTCCTTCCTATCCTCTTGATAAGTGCTTTTTGTTCTATCGTGTACCCTCTGCCCTCTCACTTGAACCTCAACTGCCACGATGGGAGCGGCACGATCGCTCCTGTCATTGCATTGTAATTGTTTGAGTGAAGTATGCCGGAAGTGAGGTAGTGGAGTTCTAAAAGAGAGTTTCCGCTTTATTCTAGGACCCACGAGACCAACAAGTAGCTACTTACTCACCTTCGAGCACTTCCGCATCGGATTATAATTTATACGACGCTCGGGGATACCCCGTTCAGCCTTACTTGGAGCACCACCCTCCATACTCGAGCCATCACGCATACCCACCTCCGCATAGCCATGGGGTTCCCCCTCCTCCTCACCAGCACCCTTCATACCCAAGCTCTCACGCCGTGCACCCTCAGGCATATCACCCCGCGTACCCGAGCTATGAATCACAGCAAGTGCCTCCTACCCACCTACAGCAGCACCCGCCGTATCCCAGTTCTCAATCCTTAACCCCATATTCCAGCGGCAATTCGCATGCCCAGTCTTCCCACTCCCACCATCCCTCGCACGATAGCGACCTATCCCAATATTCACTTTCCGGGTACAAACTTAGATACCGGATCGAGCAGGAGGGTCAAAACCTAGTGGTTTTACCATCGGAAAATGATCACCCTTCCACTTCATCCTCATCCCGGTCCTCTCTGCCCATATCCGTCTCCCCCTCGCCCTCACCTCCTCCACCACAACTGTGTCTTCCGGCTGCCGCTGTCCCTCAACGTAGTGTTCGGGCAATTAGGGCACCTCCCCGCGAATGGCCGCCCATTCGTTACCAGACGGAACTTTCCGCAGCAGAGGCTAAGCGTTTCATCGGCGACGGGGCTCCTAAGTTTCGTGGGGAATTGCGAGAGATTACAAATGGCCCTAGGGGCTATTACCATCTCTTCGCATTTGCCGGGGATGAGTGGGATGAGGAGTCAGACACTGCTCCTTTTCAGAGCGATTCGTTCTGTGATATGAGTTCTAGTCCAGAGGGCAAGCAAACCGATGCCCTGGAGCGGCCAGCTATGGCACACGCGTTTGGGATATACCCGGGAACTTTAACATTGTCTTACTATGTTGCTAGTTTCGGCAGCACCTTGCAAGGGCACGAAGTAGCTGCACGAGGGAAGGTTCGGAAGCTGACAATGTTATACGTTCTTGATCGATTACGGATTTTACAGGTGAGGGGAATTGAGGAGGACCTTGGGCAGCTTCACCTGCACCTTTACGACTCCTTGCTCCATGACACTCATAGATATGATTCAAAAACCTATGTGTCTCTCGATAGTCAGATTTCAGACCTCGTTGCAGCTTTATGCCGGCCTAGCTGGGTGAATTTCTCGAGCCCCGAGAACCAGACTATCGCGCAATTTCTGTCAGATCCTAACCCGGGCGTCGCCAATGGCTTTTTCCACCAGCTGCTACTTTCCATAGAACTGTACCTAAGAATCAGTGCTAGGCTTCAAACCAACTTGGCTGCGAAGCCATTGCCGGATATGCCAGAGAAGATTAGATGGGATTTAATGCTTGCCCAACGATGGCTCGAAAATGTTGAGGTAGAGGCACCAAAAAAGGTCAAAGATGGTAAAGGGAAGCGAGAACAGAAGTCCAGTGTTGGGTTTAAATTTCCACACAAGAAGACCCAGGTTGAAGCTTTACGGAACTTTGCGTGGACTTTGAAGTGAGTCTCAGAGTATTTTCTTGACAAAACCGTTTACCATCTGCATCTCATTGGCGGTTGGGCTATTAGAACCCTCCGCTCATTCAAATCCGCGGATCTTTACTCCCCCCCCACCAACACACCTCTTTTCTGGCTCTGACTGGGCTACTTATTTGGTCCTCCAATCTCACAATTTCTCTGCTTTACCATTGAAGCTAGTAGCTAGTGCTAATAATGTAGGTGGCCGAACATGCATGAAGTTGAATACACGCTTTCAGAGGATGAAGATCCCAACGAAGTTCTCGAAGATAGGAGCATCAACTGTATGTCCTGGTTCACTGGGTTGCTTCTCCCGGGCAAGTCCATGTCATGGATTCTGATGAATGCTCTCACGGATTGCGATCCGGACGTGCCCGAAACGTTCCATAATCTTTCGCAGCTGACGCCGAATGTCGGATTTCAGTATAGAGGCCACACTTATTGGTCGTGGGAGTGCATAGTCGGCAAGGTTTTGGGAGCAGCCGCAGGTGTGGCACAAATCGCTGGTTGGATTGGTCCATGTTCTGCATCGGCCGATCTTGGTCGCTCGGAAATGGCTATCATCAATCAGATGCCTCCACGAGGGAATAAAATCACGCCAAGCAATGTTCGAAGTATGGCCCAAAATAGCGATCCTTTAGGTGCATACCAGACAACATATCCTGTTGATGACTATGTACTCCTCACTCCAAACACCGATGACCCGGTGGAAGATATCAGGATCGAGCGTCTAAATTTCTCACAAGCAGCAAGTATCCCGGAAGGAGTGCACCGAATCACAGAGAACGGCCACCAGGCTGCAGAGGGGGGCCCCGTCTTGGTTTTTGATGCATCAATCACCTTTGCGATTACTGTTGAACATCGGACGAGATCATGGAAGGTATCCTTACGACATGACACCCCTTTCATCGCGGCTTATCCGTGTCAAAACGGGCCACACGTCTTGTTTTGCGAGTACCAGCATCGGGTCGTATATGCGGATAAATTGGTGGAAATCCAAAACTGGGGACCTTCAGGCGGCGTGGAGGATCCAGAAGCTGAAGGTGAGGGTGGGCAGCCTGAGAGCACCTCCACTGGGGTAGAGGAAGTGTTGGTTGTCGAAGCCTTCGGAGTACCCGACAACGAGGTCTTCGCTCGGGCTTGGTGCTCATTCTGGGGATTACCAGCGATTACTGCTGATGTTAACAAGACATGTATGGCTTGCGCGATACGGGGGGCCTACGCAGCGCTCGTAAGTGTTGTAATACTCACCAATAGATCAAGTATCGCTGTGGAGGTAGAGGAGGTGGATAGGTTGATGGAGAACCTCTAACTCCAAGTCATGAATATATTTTTCTGGAATCTACGGGTTTTTTTTTTTTTTTTTTTTTTTTTTTTTTTTTTTTTTTTTTTTTTTTTTTTTGTGTCCTTTTCATGCTTCTATTATTTTCGTTTTTCCATTTTTTATACCTCTCTATTTATTTAGTCGATTTATTGTCACTTATGTGGGTTCTGTGGATTCTAGCATTGCTGGGTGTGGGCGATTACGATAAAAGAACACATGCATGGAGAGCTGTATGTCTAGTTTGTTTATAGCGATTATGTTTATGTATTTGTTTCTCTTCAATGGCATAAGCGGGGTTTTTTCCCCGGGCTTGGGGTGCACACGCGTAGACGGCTATGAAAAAGGGTTTGAGCGAAATTGCGGTGACCTGCTTTTTTTGAGCAAGGTAAGGAATTCGTGCAATCTTGGCTAGAACCGCCCTAAGGTGTGCAGCCTTGTGCTTTTGGAAAAAGTTACAAATCACTTATTGGCCATTTGCACTAGACAACTGTGCCGCCGTAATTACTAAGCCTGGTCAAGAAATTGACTTGCCCCACTTTTTGCGAACTTGGGTCGGATCGTGCTTTGGGGCGGCTGCTCTGCCTGTGGCATCATCAAAAGATCACTTTAGGAGTTAAGAATTCACAGCAATTACAAAACGGAGTATTGTAGTGTAAGTATAAACACCGTATCGTGCTCGCGCAAGAGAAGGCCGCCAGTAGGCTAATATCCAATACTGTATACCAGCTGATCGTATTTAATATCGCCAATTGAATCAACCAGTCCGTACCCAACCCAACATGGAAATTCCCACGCAGGCCTTCACCCAGTAGCAACAGGTCTAGCCAAGGCCGTTGTAGACAGACGCTAGAAAGAGGAGGAACTAGCCCCCTACAGTAGCTGCCTATTTAATATCCTTTGCCTCCTCCTTCCTCCCTTCCTTCCTACCTACAGTACTTTACTTACCTACCTCCCTCTACTAACGGGTACCGGTGTCCGGGGCGGGGTCTGCACCCTCCAAGAGCTCAAACTCCCCTACCAATACGTTGAAGTGAACCCATACCAAAAGCCCACTTCCTGCCTATCAAACAACCCGTGCTCACTCGTCCTCGAAATCGCCGACAAGCCCAAATCCCTTTGCCACTCCGCCATCATCTATAAATCCCTTGAGGACGCGCATAGTCGTGCGCGCGCTGGGTTCTATATAGATTTTGTCTCTTCCAGAATTGTACCGACGACCGACGTGGAGGGGTTGGTGGATGTCGTTTGATGCGCTATGGGTGCGGAGGTGTGGAAGAGATGGAGGGCTTGAGCTAAGAGCCTGCAGGGTGTTGGGCTCGCCCTGGGGAACGAGAGTGGGAGGGGACAGGGGTTGTATAAGAAGTACCGTACTTGTAATGAGTGACTTCCCTGATATCGCATAGCCGGAGCCAGGCCGAATTTTTCCGGAAGGGGTTCGGAGGTGGACCCTGGCTGGATTCGGCTCGGTTCCTGTTGCCGAGGGTGGTATCGTACTGGGAATGGTTGGTTGTGCGAGAAAGAGGGTCGGTGCAGATGACACTGCGCAGAGCGAGGCAGCGAAGGCTATTCGCGCTGGAAGGGCAATTCCTTAGAGCCTCTGATATTGTGTGCTTACGAGTACCCACCTCAGAGCCTCGTGACACGTCGAGCCGCTAGTCAAACCGGACAGCTGGTCGATATTTACGGGGATTGGACGATAAATCCAACGTGCAGTTCGGCAAGGAGGAGTGCAATGCCTGTACTGTACTCCACTTGCACCACTACTGGTGTTGCGAGGGCCGGATAGAAATTGAATTGCCGACAGGCTGAGCCCGAGGTCCGGAAGATCGGATATGTGGCGCCGTTGTAGAGACCGTAATATGGTAATAGCTTAACTTACTGGCATCGTAAACTTTTAACCCCAACATACTATATCACTCGGTAGATCTAAATGTTGGCAAATACCCCACTAGATCCCCAACCACCAAACGAAGGGGCTCGAACATTTAAACGTTCGAGAGTAATAGTTTCCCATTCGCCCCATCCGCACCCGTGACGGTATTGAATCGCAAACTAAACAATGGCAACCGCCCAGCCCAAAACGACGACAAACCTTAAAGGGAAACAAAGGCGGCCCTCAGCACTCTGCTCGGTAGGACCAAAAGAGGAACAAAGGAAGTAATGTTCCGCATATATCCCACTACCACCCCTACTATGATGCCATTACATGATATCTTTCCCGTCAAGCGAGTTACCGCCTACCCAACAACAAACCGAATCGACGGGTAGTTTATCACAAGGGGTAATCATCTTCTGCGCACTCGCCCAAAATTCACATCAAACAATCAAACAATCAAACAATCATACCTGCATAGCGGCAATGTCAGAACCTCGTTACAACCTCCGTCGCACACCTGCTCCCGCCCGTGGCGCAGGAATATCCAAGGCTGTCACTCGTAAGAAAGTCCCAAAGACGGCATCAGCAAAAGGAGCCAGGTGGGCGACTAAGGAGGCTGCGGCTCGTGAGGAGCCTCCAGGGCGCACGACTAAGAAGCAGAAGTTTCGAGCAGTTAAGAGTACTAGAGTTAAGCAGCGGAAAGGAGGTTCAAAGGCGGATAAGATCTTGGAGTTGAGGGAGGAATTGAATTCTGATGATTCCTTGAGTCAGCTATTGGATTCGGAGATCATTTCTAGGAGTAGCGAGCAAGATGGTAGTTCCAGCGATCGTTCTAACAGAGAGGGTGAGGACGACGACGACGACGATGGTGATGGTGATGATGATGGTGATGAGGAGGAGGAGGAATATACGCGTCTGTTATCTGCGACAAAAGATGTGATTGCTGATTTTACACCTACCATTATTAAAAATGCTTTGGCGATTTCTTCGTCAGCGAAGGATGCTGTGCTTCGCGCTGGGCGGGGGGGTCTTCTGTGGGGGAGAGGGATTACTGGGGGTGAGGGGGCCAGGAAGAATGCTCCTAAGAGACAGAATATCGGTCATGTGCCGGTTGATATCGACGTTAAGGGAAGCCCAATTCCTCGGCCGAGTTCGGGAGGGGGTGGCAGTGTAGCTGCGAAGAATATTCAGGACAGGAGTGGATATCGAGATGGATTTGGAGGGTGAGTGATCATTGACTTTTTGGCTTCTGTTGTTCAGGTAATGCAGCGCTGACAGAAATACCAGAGCACGTTGGGAGGAAGTCGAACTAAGCCGCCGGAACCTCTCCGAAGACCTCTCGGCGGTAAGGGCACCTATAGAAACTCGGGGGAAGAAGGTAAAGGCTGGGCATAAGCGCACGACGGAAGAAATTGCCACGGTAAAAAACAACTTCATACATGCTGTGGTCCTCTGGATCCTCCTTTACTTTGCCTACTCCAACAACCGGGTACGCCAAGGCGTCTGCGGAACCTTCAACTCACTCACTGACCACCCAGTCCTCCAAAACATACTAGGAAGCACTACATCCGCCTTCCACGCCGCCGTGACACCAATCGCCGAAACAGGGATCCAGCTATTCACCCCGAAAAAAGCCCTTCTGGAGAGCCGTATGCGAACCTCTTCCGCTGCGGCCGATGCCGCAAGGCGCGACCTCGAGAAGATCATCCGTGCATCACAGGCGTTCACCAACCTCACCCACCCCATAGTCATTAGGCTGATAGCGGGGGAGCTAGCAGCGGAAGCTAATATCCGCTCGAACTGGGCATTGGATGACATGCGCGGCAAGATCTACGACCTCTCCGCCGCGTTCGAGGACGCGTACGAGGGCATCCGCGCCCTCACCGAGACCTTCGAGGCCACGATTCGCCGGGTCCGTGAGCGATACATACTCCTCGCGAACATGCTCTGGGACCAGGCATCCGCGGAAATGCCAGCCGGGCTGAGACTCAGCGGGCGCAATCAGCAGATGCTAGAGGTGAGGGTGCAGCACAATAAATACTCGGGTTTCACCGTCCAAAGTAAGTACAAGATTGCTAGGTCAGCCCTCCTTCGAGAGTTCAACCAGTTGAGGGCTCTGTTGAAGAAGGGACTCAAATCTGCCTCTGCGGCGATGGAGAAGACCGTGGAGGCGCAGAATCTGAAGGCGATGGTTATTGATAAGGTTGTTGAGATTGCGGAACACTTGGTTGAGGGGTTGGAAGCGTTGGATAAGGAGGTTTATAGGGTTGTGATGATTCTTCATCAGGAGTTTGTGGTTGAGGACTACGATCGCTGGGTGAATCTTGATGAACTGCTCTTAAAGGGGAAGCTAGAGGCCTTGTTTGCTGCATTGGGGAGGTTGGATGGATTGGAGAGACTGAGGGGTGCTCCTGGGGAGGGGTAGTTGGCGTTTGCTAAGCCTTTCCTCTGCCCCTTGTTCTACTTGTATTACTGGTGTTAATATTTCGTTCCAAGTGTACGAGTACGCGTATAAGTCGGGCTTGTTTATTTGTGTGTACGATATCGTGTCTATTTCGGCATCGAAGTCAAGAAGTTGTGGGTATCTACTCGTACTTGTACGCTTCCTCCTGATTCACCACTGTGTCGATTGTGCTCGCTGCACTGCTTTGCTTTTTATGTGGCGCAATTCTCACCGTCACTGTACATCACTCGATGCGCGAAAAAGAAAGCCTGGCTCCACAAGCACCTTAGAAAGACGAATGGCCAACTCGGGATCTGGACTCGGATCGCGCCCGACCTGGCAATCAGTAGCAGTGGGGTGTCTAAATGGGAAGCTGATGGTGATATGAAACTGTCTCAGATGGGGGGGCACTGCGTAACGTGGCTTCGGAGTTTTCCATTCGATCCCTCGATCCTGTTTTTCTAGCCAGGAGCGTGTTCTTCTCTTGTTTTTTTGTTTTTTTTTTTGAGAGGGGGGGAAGAATATTCAAAATGTTGTACGGTAATTCGTGAACTGGGAAGAAAACACAGTCCGGTGCTGGTGCCTATCTGGCAATAGGTTTTTGAAAATGCGCCTGTTGTTACTCGAGTACAAGTACTGTACGAGTACTTGTACGAGATCACCCACCCAGCCAAAAAAAAAAAAAACTAGTCTCACTTCCGGTTACCTTATGCCAGAAAGGAGTACTCGTAGGCCAACATTGCGCAACTACTCTAGATAGCATGGACCACAGTATTCTGCGTACAGTAGAGAACAGCAATATGAATTCGGGGCCTGCGCAATACCTGCATCACCTACGGCACAGAAACAGGGGAAAAAAGGCTGTGAGGGCGCCACAATGAGCGAGGCAGGCCCTCATGCAGAGAGAGGTCCAACATGGGCGGTCGCCGAACACAATCCGACACCCATTTTCCCATACCGGTAATACAAACAGCATAGCACTACCGCAGCAAAAGTCTCGAGTTCTCAACTAACAATAATCTGGTTGTGATAGCGGTTTGGTTGGAATACCCATTCCCAGGCAAGAGGTACAAGCACTAGGGAAGATGTTTTAGTACGAGATAGGTATTGTTTTGATTGTTAGCTGCCCTTAGTGCTGTACTAGTGCTCGTACAATTGTACAAGTACCCGGACATCGAGAGGGGTAAGCGAGAGTATTTCAAAGATGTTTTAGGAACGGTCTACGGTAAGGAGATTTCACTTTTGGTCAGGTTCCCCGTGAGTACTCGTAACGATGACAGAGGGCCCAACAAGGCTAGCTTCATTTCTTTCCCCTCAAGTTATAATGCACTAATTGTCTCAGGACTTGACCTCAAATAACATTCTCACGTTTCCATAAACGATGCCTTAAGGGAAACTCCCTTGATTTCCTAAAGTAATCACATCGGCCACCTGACCAGATGCCCTGAATGTTTGGTCTTAGTCTGGTCTTTGAAGGTACTTGTACTGTAGAGCACATTAAGTCTTTGGGGCCGGGATTTCTACAGTAAGGTGATGATGATAAGAGGTGTTTCATTCGCCCCTCCCTCACCGCAGCTCGACACGGTATCATTAAGGATCAAGCCTTTGCCATGGGCAAATTATACTGCATCTGCGGCATTATACGGTACAGGCAGCTGCCTTTGCGTCAAATGAGGCATATCAGGTGGATATAATACCATTAAAGGTGCAGAAGCTCAAAGGCGCATACTCTTCACTTGGGCAAAAAATAATAATCAGGCATTTGAGATTGCCTAGCAGGAAAGGGTGCATGGGAGCACAAGTTGGCCATAGCCGGGGCCCGCCGTTCCAAAAGCGCATCCTCATCAATGCGGAATGTTAAGATTTTCAATGCGGCCGAAACATCTCGTTCTCCAATCATGGAAAAAAGTGGAGTGGCTAAGTGGTGTTGAGTTCGAGAGGTTGCTGGTCCATTCTTTCGTGGTTGGCTTAATCGGGAACCTCGCAGGTTTTAAAGTATTTCTGTTCGAAAGGACCCACAATCTGCCACGAGCCGAGTGCACAATTGACTGGTGTTGCTCTTGTGATATTTTGTTTTTGCCCTTGAGAGCCTTGACCAATGGGAGGTACTTATATGGTGGGGGGGGATCGAGCGGGTAGGCTATCAACCAATTTGGTGAGATAGGATTAGCTTAACCGACTTGTATCCCACACACAAGGCTACGATAATTGCTAGTACAAGCTTATTGTACCACCCAGCTAACTTCGAGAAAACCACCAAGAGGGGCCTTCCCACAACTTTGTTAACCTTTTCGACCTAATTACAGTCGGGGATGAGTATTGTTTTTTTTTCTTTTCGAAATACTTCAGAAATTTAGAAGAGCCTCCAGAACAAAACCTCCGCCGCCTTGGTTATATAAATACGAGCTGGTTCACTGCTATCACTTGGATGGAAAATGTTTTTGGTTTTGCCATAGGACTATAACGCGTATATAACCCTTCTTTCTAAAGATTAATTGCTAATTTTTTCCTTAACTTTCTCTATCATTCGATAATACCCGAGCGTTAATTCACCCGTAATTGCAATATGGCAGGCGTTACTCCCGGGATCACTGTTGAGAGCGTAGGCGATATCACGCCTGGAACCATTTTTCTTGGGTTTTCATCGCTTCCATCTCATTCGCAGCCGAAGCGTAGGCCATTTTTGGCCTTGTGGAAAGTTGGGAATCAGGTAATATCGCTGTAAGTGTTTCCCTATTTAGGTCATGAGTTCCGGTCCGCGATCAACTGACTAACATGAGCAATTATGACCGAATAGACCTTTAACCAGTTTAAAAAACGAGGACGGGAGCGTGGAGATAGCTGCAGAGAGATTCCGGCGCAGTACAGCCAGCTATTACCCCATAGCCCCAGCAAGAAATCTACCCTATCTCCCGGTCACCGCAACACACAACTTTTCCGGCTTCATAGATCTCCTGACACCAATAACCCTCGGGCAATCTTCCCTCGGGAAGAGGGCGAAAGCGACTAGAATCTCTGCAGGGGACTTGCGAAACGTCATAATGGCACACGTGGGTCTAGTCCAGTGTGGGCAGGAGGCAGTCCAGACTGGGTCAGAGCAGCAGGAGTCAGAGATGCTCTTGATAGATCGGAGAACACACGACAACATTCGCCAGATGGCTCTGGAGATGCTCCAGCGCAGCGAGGAAGGCCTTCTACATGCAAGACACACCCAGGAAGTTACCAAGAGTCTAGTTGAGGCGTTTGATAGACCCCCCGCTGCCAAACTAATATTACCACGTCTGCAATATCCTGCTCCTTCCCTGAGTTCCACTCTCGTGGATCAACCACCTCCTCCTCCTCCTCCACGGCCCCCACAAGCTGACACGCAGCATAGACACCCTGCACAACAGAGCCCAGGCCAGCAACAGCAGCAACCCCAACAACCCCAACAACCCTTGAATAACCAGTCTAGGCCAGCGGGCTGCAGGCCTGATACCTTCCCCGAGGACCCGAGGAATCCCGATGGTGGCGGTGGTGGCGATGGGCCTCCTCGAACTCGCTACCGCTGGGACACTTCTAATTTCTCCTCCGGACCAACTGGAAGTGGACCAAATAAACGTAATAGGGCCGCGACTCGTAGGTCTGGAGCTAGCGGAGATCAGGCGGTACAGCATCAAGAGGAGTATAAACAGGAGGAGTATCAGCAAGAACATCAGCATGACAAGCATGGCAACGACGAGGATGAGATTGATGAATGGAGCGAGGGCGACTGGGCTTGGGTTGAAGAAATCATACCCGAGGACAAGGAGAGGGGAAAGCAGCCTGGTGAGGACTCCGACTCCAACTCTCCCTTGGAATGGGACCCGGCCGACTGGGACACGCTTGAGGACATAATCCCCGAAAACATCCCAACCGAAGGGTGCGGCAAATGCCACCCCACTGCCACTACCTCCCTCGGAGGAATTAGTCGAACCCCCACCTGCAAACCCACATGCTCAGTCTTGGAGGGCAGTCGGAACGATAATAACAGCGAATTAGCACAAGGTAACACCGCAATCCCCCACCCACTCCTCAGCCCTCCATTCCAAGAGGGCCAAGAAGAAGAACCACCATCTAAGGGCACGAGCGATGAGAATGATAGGGGGCCCAGCAAATCCAGTCCCGACCGACACCAACACCGGCGCAGATTCCTCCCCCTCTCACTTCCATCCCAACCCCAATGGACCCAATCACAATTCACCACATTCATCCACGCCCTGCGAAGGATCACTGCCCATGCACAGCTCCAGCGAGAAGCCACCTCTTCCAGCGCAGCCAGCAGTACCACTGGCAGCGAAGGAGATATTGAGGATATCCATTCTTCGGGCACTGACCCCGAGGGGGTCGCAGCAACACTGCCAACCACACAAGTTACACAAGCCGCCACACCAGAAGACCAAGCCCCCACAGACCAACCCAAGCTCGTGGAACCGGAGACTAGCCCCGTTCCAACAGTTGGGCCGACTGAGACGGAGGATGCGCACGGGCGGCAGGCCGCACCCTTAGAACGCCCTCCACCCTCCGCAGCAGCGGAGGGGAAGGGCACGAGGGGGGGGGAGGTGGAGGAGGGCAAACAGAAGGTAGTGGAGGAGGAATATAAGAAGGTATACCAAGAACTTCAAAGAGTGCTATCGAACGTCTTCAAATCCTGGCTCCGGTCGTTTGGTGTGTCTGAGGACTCGCTCAGGGCCCTCCAGCCTGAGGGTGAGGTATCCTTTGTGGTGTATAGGAACTTCCTCTGCTCTCTAATGCTGGCAAGTTCAGCGAACGAGGGTAATTCGGCTGGCCAACTGCTAGCGGCACTCGACAGGGGCCAGTCTCTGCAGGCGGAGATTGCGACAGCCGGAGGGCGACTCAGTGGGGGGCTCTTGATGAAATATATTGATATTGCTCGCGAGTTATGTCAGCCGCACGACGATAGCAGCAGGGAGATTGACGAGTTGTGTGCTCGGGCCGAGATAGCTCTCGGAAGTAGTAATTCTGATACTGCTACCGCAGCTGCCGAGAGTAGTAATTGATGATCCCGTCTACAGTTTTCTCCCAGTCTTTTTTATTTTGTCACGATCTGTCTCTTTAACCCCCCCNCCCCTCTCTGGTTCTCCATGATATAACGACTTCACGACAATTTGTGTTTCCGTTTTTTTCATACCCTCTTGCTTGTTACGGACCTCCACGATGTCACTGATTAACCTATTTTATCACTACCACCCCCTTTTCTTTTTTTGTTACTTCCCCAAGCCATAGATCAGGATTTATGCCTGTACACTCCCTAAAACTACACACTATAGATACTATACATGGATACATAGAAGTGATTACTACCCCCCAAAAGTGATTTCTACCGCCCATTCAATAACATTCCACCAATTAGCCCCTTGCCGAAATCATCGAGTGATACCTCATGAGCGCAGGGGTTTATCTCCACCAAAACGCACGCTCCGACAAGGCAACCCCACCAGCGCCACTCGCTCCCTTGATTGGAACGGCCAACGCGATGTTTGCCTCAACCGGTGGGCATTTTCACCGCCTAGTCGCAATTTTACTCCTCACAAAAATCTCACACACACATCCCTCCCCAATGATTGGCTTGGCGGTTGGACGTCAAATTTGGATCCGGGAGATTTGGGCAAATTTCGAGTGGGCTGGAGAGGGGGGGATCCACGTGGTGTTGTTGAATATACAATACTCGAGCACCCATATGATATAAAAATCGGTAAACATAGCCCTCGTCTCCATAACGATATGTATGGATGGATGGGGTCAGCAGGGATAACGGTAGGCTCCAAACTTTTCGTAGAAATGCCCTAGCATTGCGCTTGTAAGTGAGTGAGTGAGTGAGTGAGTGAGTGAGTGAGTGAATGGGCTTATCTTGTGGGGGCTTTTGTGAAGAGATATTAAATGGGGGGGAGTGGCCTAATGGTACCGGTAATAACTTCCCCGCATTTTTTTTCACTTCTTTTACTTCTACGGGTAATTCTTGCCCCCCCCCTTCTATTGAGATTTTTCTTTTTTTCTTTTTCACCATTCATATCTACTCGTAGTGTCCTGACGTTTGTAAAATGGACTGGGCTTGATTATCCTTGTAATGTTGCCGTTTAGGGCTCTAGTGTGGCTATTTGCACCTACCTGAGCCTCCATGCAAGCCCAGTCCATTTTACAAACGTCAGGACATTACGAGTACAGTACAAGTAAACACCGTTTATTGTTCGTCAGAAAATATCCCTCCCACACCTCCTCCAACTCTCTATTTGTCATAGCTCTCGGGTACGGTACCGTACAGTACGGGTAGAGTACAAGTACTGCAGCACGTTCAGCCTTTTAATTTCGTTTCCGCACTTTCAGTTCCCACCCCCCAAGTCCTTGAGTAACCTTACGATTATCGGCGGTGCTTCTGGGGAGTCTCCAACTATTGCGCATTCTGACGTAATCCCTGGCGCTCCCGAGAGAAAGCAAATGCGATCGGCAGCTTGAGAGAGAAACGTCGAAATCTTGGTCGGCGTTATAGTCCAGGGAGCATACGTTATGTGAATTCTATGGGGTAGTCTTCTCGTTTATCCTCCGGATCTTCTTGCTCTTCTTATATATTTCTGTTGGACGGGTCTTCCGCCCTTTCCGGGGATGCTGTAATACGAGTACACTGCCCTGAATACGGGCGAGGGTAATGGTCTGGTTTTGATTTTTTTTTGCTTTTTCCCCCTGAGAAAAGTTGACAGAAGTATGATATCTTATCTAATGAGCATGACTTTACGAGAGGTTATCAAAATGGACGGCGGGGGGGTTGGTTTCTGAAGCTTTTTGTTTTACCATATTCTCAGGATTTCTTCATCTCGTCCTGGGTGATAGCTATAATACCGGTAATAGTCTATTCAGAGTATCGCTCTCCGACGCACCCATAACACTGCAGCAGCAGCACTATTAACCTCCCTTTCTTTCGCATTTGAAGAAGGAGGATAGCCATTTACATCGTGCTAGGGTGCAAGTAGAAAAATGCAACCACGTTCATTCCTAGCATCGGAAAAATTGTGCCCAACGAATGTCTAATCCAGTTCTGGTACTGACTCATGCAGGGATTTTTCTCATCGATTCATATGACCAGCCCTACCCTCCTCTGGAGGGCAGTCTAGGCCGAAACACATGGAAAAGAGCTTAAACCGGTTTTACTGGCTTGCCCTGGCTTCAACGGGGTTCATGTATAAGCTATCCTCCACCCAGTGAGGGAGATCGTGACCTCACCAAAGGAAAACAAGATTTCATAATAAGTAGTAATTTATAGCCTGCCCTGTGATGGAATAATGATCTCAGTAGTAGGAGGTTGTAGTATAAGATGCGCTGGAGGAGCGCAAGTATGGTGGAGTACTGTACAAGGTATTAGAAAATACACAAGTGCGGATGTATGCAAGTGTGTGAGGGCGGTAGGGAATCGACAGATGTCCTCGTAATTCTCTGATGTTTGAAAAAACAAAAACAACAACAACTAGGCCCGCACGCACCTGTATTCGATAGATGAGCAAATATCATTAGTAGTATGACAGCAAGCCATAAATACCAAAAATGTGACTGGAATATAGATCAGTTACAAGTTCCCTTTACTAAAGTGCTGCATAAACTCACTCCCAGCCCACGATATTCACCAGAGAAGCTCCTGAAAAGATTCAAAAAAAACCAGGACACCGTCCAGGAATTCAAAGCTAATATTCCGCAGCTTTCGAAGCCGAATCCCGCCAACACACTCAGACAGAGCCCTTAAAAGCTTCCTTTTCTTTCATAAAAAGGTATCATATCATACTTGTATTCACTGTTTTCCTAGGTCCTTGGAGGGTTGGACTCGACAGCATACGCGGAACTAGTAGTTTTTACAAACTTCAGGGAATTGCGAGTATAGGGGTATACATGTAGGAAGTTTTCTCTTGATTGATTTTGTGAGAGGGACGAAATGAATTGTTGCCTGATCGAAGCTGTGATTCGCAAGTCAGATATTTTGCAAGGGGATACCCCGTACGGAGAGAATATTCTCCCAGCGATGCGGGTTCCCAGGTTAAGGAGGCGGAACGTATGTATCATACCGTGGACAGATCTGGGTACAGTACATACCATGTAGTCGAGAACTCCCTACTTTGGGAACGGGTCAAAAAAAACCCGGGGAAATAAGAGCTGCGCAGCCTTTCCAAGAGACACAGAGAGACTTATACCTTACCAGG
>QFET01004103.1:0-10833 GCA_003316355.1 Tuber calosporum
AGCAACCTCCCCAAGCACACTGACATCCACTTCGCAAACCCCTACAACAACCGGCACGCCCGGCCTCTCCGAATTCGCAATACCCACAATCCTCCCGACCTTCGCCCCCTCCGGAAACGGCCCGACGAGCCCCGGAATCATCAAATCCGCACCGTCATACAACCTCTCCACCACCGGCGCGTACGTATGCACTACCGGCACGATACCAGGGTTCCGCCAGAGGGAGTGCACGGTGGGAAACATCTCCTCAGTGCCCATCTTTACCCATAGCGGGAGTGGGGGCTTGTCGCTCGTTAGGTAGATTACCCCGGTGATGGGCTTCAGCTCTGGTCCGTGGGTTGTAGAGATCTTGGCAGAATTGGAGGGGTCAGGGAGGAGGGAATTGCGTAGGGCGATTTCGCCAGCGTTAGGGGGAGGTGGGTGGTGAACTGCTATCCCCGCTTCCGCATTCTCGCTAGTAGCTTCACCTGATGCCTCCGCGTCTGCTGGCAGCGGCGGCGGTGGTGGTGGTGCTGGCGGGGGGGGCGGAGGCGTTAAGTTGAAGTCTTTGATAATCTGATTCGCGAGCCTGCGGCGGTCGGTGGATCGAAGGGGGGCGAGTTGTTTGACCTGTCAACAACCAAGACCGTTAGCTCCTCATAATAGCGGGGAGTGAGAGAGGCGGAGGGGGGGATTTACATTTGGCTTCTTTTTGAACATTTTTGCCCTATTTTAGATCTCTCGTCGTTATTTGTCTGATTGTTTTTCTTTGAATTGGTGATGGGTTTGGTGGGGTTCGAGGATCTTCGGCGTTGCAGCTTGTCGTAATAAAGTATCATACCAGTGCTCGTAAAGTAGGATGTGGGTGTCACGTGATCTACGTCACCGAGTCACTTTGTCGTTTGCTCACAGGGGAAAGGAAGGGGATGGGGATGGGCTTTGTCAGCCTCTGTGAGAGCATGAGAGCGAATCAACCCGATAGAGTGAGACATTTAGGACGCGTCCGCTTGCCACCTCAAGGCCCCGCTTTGGCCCAACAGGCTGTCCCGGCCTCGCGAGGTTTCTGGGACACCAGAATTGGCAAGTCTTTGCCATCTGATTGGTCTAGATTTGTTTGTGGTGCCTATCTTCAGGACGGGCACTCGCAGGGTGGGGATATTTTGACGCTGGAATAGACGGTAATTAGTATCAGCGTTTGCAGCGAACCTTCATTTTGCTGGCACGTCTGCTAGACACCAGAACTCGTTGCCGTTAGGGGGTCAAAACCAAGGTTCCTGAAATATTGATCAGACCAAAAATTTTCCTCTGGCGATGAACATAAACCCTAACCCACATATCAGAGCTCGTAGGAAGAATAATTTAACATCTCGTTAGGTGGCACAAACAACAGAGTGCTCCCTGGTGTGTGGCAACGTGAAAAATACACCCTAAAGATGGAAATGTACCCTATCGTGGTATGATATCATAGCAGTTGCAATGCCATCTTGAGTTATCATAACCCCAACGTTCAGACTCTCACATCAAATTGAAAGACTTGAGGAAGTGAAGTCTACAGTATCAATGTTTTGTATATCAGCCTTCTGCTTAAATTACAGCCTTAACTCTGTCCACCTCGTATTGTCTATAAAGTGTCAGTGCCAAGGTACCACGGGGGAAAAATCCCATTGCTACCGTCTACTCGAGTATGATAGTGATGATGCCGTATCATATGAGAACTCCTACCCTTAACTCGGCTTAGGATTTCCGCTAGATGCCCGTGCTCTAATTATGGTGTGGGAAACCCAGACTTGCCACAGATGATCCCCTGCCCGCACGTAGATTGACAAGGGGCCAGGTTTGCGGGGCTGCTCTATCTATCATACCGATAGGCGAAATCAATTATCTAAGGGCGCCTCTAGCTGCCAATGATGATAAAGTGTCAAGAATTGCAGTTTCATGGAAGAATGATGTATTGTGTATTTGTCAACTGCAAAGCTGGTTGTGTACACCTCATACTGCGAACTATTGATATCCTTTGACATGCATGAAACGACGAGAATGCGGTGCCGGTTCAATTGGAGGGTTTTGTGATGTAGATATTCTTGCTCGATGAGATAGTATGGCATGGCATTTTATCAAATTGGGGGCTAGTAGGCTTTTTCAAGAAGTGCGATCTGGCATGAGCCGACAGTTAAAATAATGCCAGTTTGGGGATTTGCTGATGGCATTGAGGTGTTTGTTTTTTTGTTTATATATAGTTTATTTCAAGTTTTGACTTTCTATCGTTAAATGTCGAAAATAACTGAACACTCCCCCATCCAGATACCATATGATACCTCCCCAAATCGCAACACGGCACCACACTAACCACTAAGTTATACTGATAAGAGCTCCCAAATGCCAATTACGAACCCCCCTCGCTCCCTCCTCACGTAATCACTCCCTCTCACTCGCCCAAGAATAATCCCCCCAATCAACCCAAAATGGCCTAAAGTTGTCGTACGGCACAGTGTCATACCAACTACAGCCCTTAACCTATAGAAAAAACCACACCCTCACATAGGCCGCCTACACTCTATCATTCCCATCCTACCCACGACAACCGTGCATATCCCGCCCACCCCCAGACCCTGCCACCAACCAACCCGCAATCCGCAACCCGCAATCCGCACAACCCATATAAAAACGCGAAAATGCTCGACCCGACCAACTGTGTTGTGCGTACTCTCGCCTTCTTCCTGCCCCCTGCGATCATAAGAATGAGCTAACATCCAGGACCTCCTAGCAGAACGCGGCCTTCAATCACATATACACAGCCATCGGGTTAACCTTAGGAGCGCTGTACCTCGAGAGTATGGCCAAGAATGTGCTGTTTAAGGATCAGGGGCCGAAGATGCATGAGTTTTGAGTAGTTGATTGAGTGGTGGATGGGGATAGGGGGGGCAAAGGGAGGCGCCGTTTTTTTCTCGATTTCTTGAAAAGTGCTCTATTCGTAAATGCTCTTACGAAAAGGAAACCATGAAAGCTAGTCTTTAAGAAATGAAGCCTTCAGGAAAAGAGATGCTAAATAGCTAGCGATAGATTGAAGCGGCGGAAAGAAAAAAAAAGCGGAACCCAGATCTAAGAAACCCGACCAAACCCCACCACCCTGCTCCAGCCAAAGTAAATGAGAAGACAAAAAGGCACAAAAAACACCTATAGCACCTCTAAAAGCGCGGAAATTTAAGCTAAGCGGTTAAACCCCAAGCCCGAACCATAGATGAAATTCAAAATGCGAAGAAGATGAACAGCCAGCAACAGTAAAATGAATCCTCAGAAAGAAAAGACAAAAACCCCCAACTCCAACTCTAGCTGGTTCTGGCATCATTATATGAGCTCTCTACTTCCAATAGCAATCTCTGTCTCTCACCCTCTATCTGCGTTCCCACTACCTCTGACTCATCCTTCTTCGGCGGCCATCGGTAGAACTGTAACCCAATGATAGAATCCATAATAAATACGCTCCAGGCTCCTAGGAAGAACGGGAGTGTTCTGCTCCACCATTCGTCTGCGACACTGCCGTCCGGGCCTGCAAGCCCACCACCTCCGTAGGCGGGATAGTCGTTCCAGCCAAGTGGGTTAATGATGAGGCTTGCAGAATAGAAGAAATTTCCCGAGAAGGCAGCAATAAAGAGGATTGGCGAGAGGCCGTCGGTTGATTTGCGGGAATAGTTCTCCAAGATTTGGGGGATTCGGGAGGAGAAGTATCTATGCCAAAAGTTAGGGTCGATGACTGGGGGAACGCAGGACTTAGGTTACTGACAGCATGCAACTTGTCCAGCTCAAGACTTGGCCTATATCAATCTTTGCAAAAGAGGTCTGGATTCCTATAGGTGCGGCATGTGCGCGGGACGAAAATAATGCCAATGACCCAAAGACTGTGATCAGAAAGCTGCGGTTATCGTGATGTCTCCTGGCTGCTCTATCCACCGATCCATCGAGGTTGGGATTCTGTGACGTTTTGTCAGATGGAAATCACCCTAAAAATGGTGAAGCTAGTAATGCAAACCTGATCGGTCCCATAGCTGTAGGGTGACGGAGTTTGGATATCATCCTCCTCAATCTCACTCTCGCTCTTCTTAATCGCAGGAGAACATCGGCCAAGCCTTTCCGACCCGAATCCATAGTAGTAAAACTGGAACACCAAAAACGTGTCTATGAAAACGTAATATGCAGCTATGGATATCTGAAAAAACTGTTGCTGGAGGAGTATTGCACCAGTAAAATTGCCTGTTTCCAAGCGGTCAATTCCTTCAGCCCCCCTCTGGGATAAGCCCTCAGCCAAATGTATAGGAGCTACTTACATATATCACCGGCGAGCCAAATCGCCAGAAATGCCCATGATAAGCCTTTCACTGACTGGTTGAGGTAGTTTTTATGCACCTGGGGTATCTGGGCACACAACCAAGACATCATCGACAATACTCCGAAAACCGTTGAAACCAAACTTATAGTTGAAGGAATACATGTCTCGAAGGCGGATGAAATAGTGGTAAGGAAAGCCCCTTGAGGCTCACAATGGGGCGGCAACATAGTCGCCCCAAAGCCACAAACTTCTCGAAGTCGAACCAAGCTGGAATGGCAACGGTTGCAATCGACGATAAATCCTCGCACCGTATATCACACCTGTCCCTCCGACAATAATAGCCAAACACCTGATGTCGGCTAGCTATATGGCGAGCAAATTATAAGTTCAAGTCTTGGCGGCACTGGATAGGGAAAACACGGGCGATTCTCCTATGATGCCCCGAATCTAGGTGTTCAAATCGCCGGAGTAGATGAAGGTGAAAAGGCAGTCAAAATTTCCAGAGGTAGGCAAACACCGTAAAGATGAAAAATAGAAGGGAGTGAGCGACGAAAAGCATCAAGAACCGACAACCCCGTGGATAATATTGGACCCGACGGAATCCGATCTAACAAAGAGGGGCAAACGGCCCAAGCCTACGGCAGGTTGCAAAGATGCAAAGCGCAAGATCTAAGCTTTCCCCGAAGGCTAAATACACCACAGAGTCAGAATCCAAACCCTTGAAAGCGCGCCCAAACACAGAAAGGGAATCTGCCAGTGTTTTCTATTCCCTGGAAGAAAAGGACCCTAGTTTCTGAAGGCTTGTTTTACGTAAAACCTCGAACATGAGGCACGGCCTTCACTTCAGAAGAGTAAATACTGTAGCACGCTGGGCCCAAAAAATCTTCTTTTCACTAACGAACAGGGGATTAGCTCATGATATACTGGTATGGAGAGGCGGAGGGGGAAGTCTCACGAGACAACCCTTACGACTTGATTATTGGAAGCTACTTGTACTTGTAATGGCACGCACCATAAGAGTCTCAGCTCCGGCAGTTCTGGGCGAAGCCCCAAGAGGATTTATCTGTCTTGTGGCACGATGCCACCGAGGCAAAGTCGAGTGGATATAAACTACAGAAGGCGTAGTCGAACTGTTTGTTATGCACGCTGATCCTGTGCACGTCTCACCATCGAGATCGAAGCGATTATACGGAGTCTTGGATGCAGAGTAATATCAACAGTAGAGTAGGTGGAAATAAAGGTGTATGGTACGAATGGGGGAAAGGGGGAGGAATGGGAAGATGGACTACGAGCAAAGGGGACGCGGAGGATTAGAAAGTCAATCAAATAGGGTAGTATAATCAGCATACCACAGATAAGAAACCGGCAAACATTTCACTCCGTAAACTCTACCGGTAGGTACTTTAGCTCCAGGCATTACCATCGCTACTCGTACAGAGTCCCCCATACCTGCAGCCACAAGGAGAGAGCTCAGCTGTACTCGTAGGGCGAAAGTGGACATGGATTGTGTGTCAGGGTGCGAATGTGGTTGGTGTGTGAGGGTGGAAATTGCCAGCGTCCCTCTATCTCTAGCCCAAGTTCCGACTGATAAGGGACTCCGAACGTCACCAAAGCTGCTGCGGTAAGCGAACATTAAAGCACCACAAATAGGAGCCATCGCCAGCCCCCTATTGCCAGATCTCACAGAAGAGATGTTGGTAGGCCTCAAATCTTCCTCTCTCGCCCACGAAAAGCCTCGGCTTCCCACTCGTCCCAGGCAAAAGTACCCGAACATTGGAGGGAGTTAACGCCACTTTGGGGAATTCTCACCCAAATTGCCCCTCTTAGCTGTGTACTCGTACTCGACCACTTGTACAGGCCTCCAAGATAGGTCTCACCTCTGAAATATCCTAGAAATATCCTAGAACAATCCTTGAATAATCCCTGAAAAATCTCTGTTTTCTACCAAAATTTTCGGGCACTCCTTACCTGGGCGAGTGAGTATAAGTTTAGAAAGAGTGCGGGTCGATTTACAAGTACTTGTATCATACTCGCACACGACAAAGACTTCATCAGTTTAGGGTTTTTAACCAGCAGGGATCTCCCTTCCCCACCTCCCTTTCCTCCTACAGGCACCGGTATCTGTGTTCGAGTGCCGGTACTCCTCGGAGATTAGTTGACAAACCATTTCAAGCGCAAAAAGTACATATAGTCTAGTCTGAAAGGTTATCTATCCTTCTGCAGGTCGCGATCGAGTTATGATATCTACATTTGAACGAGGAGTGATCTGATTGGTGTGGGGCATGCCGGCCCGGCGGTTTGAGCCATCCGATTTTCGCGCTTCCCCCCGAATCCCCCCGCACCCCAAACAATGAGGGGCCGGTGATGTGAGAATCCCCCACACTCGACGATGTTACGAATACCGGTACTCGAGTACTCGAGTACTTCTGAAGGATTTTGGAAGGAGGAAATGATGAATGATTGATCAAACTGGGCCACTGGTTGAGATATCGCGAGGTGGGCCGAACCTATTGTTACCAGAGCACTGGAACCTGCAAGGCGGTGCGGCTCAGGGATGTGTCATCCATCACTCAAGTGGCTTGCTCAGATGGAATGAGCCTCGGGTCTTATTGTTCGCGTGCCTGGTGCTCGTTTGGACCCACGTGACCATTTCTCTTGCTTCCTTTTCTGACTCTCAATGTGTGAAGGGTTTTGAAGGGTGAATACGGTAGCTTCACAGCCCATTGCTTCGATAATACACTAGGAAGTGCACCATCGTGGGTGTCTGAGTGAACGCTTCTTGGTCATGCGAGCATTCCAATAATAAAAAGTATGTCACATTTGGCCTACATCGCGGTCTTCTGATCAGCGGTGAGGAGAAACATCTCGATAAGAGCTATGATACCAATGATTCCTAGTACGGTACAGTGCCGGTAGACAAATGAGGGTGGGGTAAAACGGTGAGGGGTACATAATCCTATCTGAAACATTCTAGATTTTGAAACACTTGCGCTTATATAATCTCCAAAGATATTTCTAAATACAATTCTCTCCCTCAGAGGAAAGAACCTGTGAACCATTCTTCGGATTAGTAGCGCAAAAAAAATACGGCAGTGATGACACGGGACTCACGTTCAGTGCTGCAGGCCATACCAGCACTTGTGCGTACCCACAGTCCCCAAGGGTATGCACTTACAGAACCTGGTATACCGGTAATAGCAACAAAAGTACACCACACCAAGTATCACAGTAGGACCTGTGTTCCGAAGAATCGCTTTTCAGTACTCGAGTACAGCACAAGGTAAAAGTAGTGACTGGGAAAGACAAGAGTTGATTTTGCCGCCGCGGTGCAGGTTCGTGTCAGGGAGCAGTCAGTGTCCCTGTGGGGGGAATATTGGGAATATGGATACGCACAAGAGTCCCCAAAATACGCAGCCCTTAGCCTATCATAGCTTTATTCGAGCAGATCCGCCACTGGTGTGGTGAGGGATGTCCGGTATTCCGCAGCCTGAGCATTGTTATCTGACCTTCCAGCATTCCTACCGAGACATACTCGAGTACCTCCAGATGCGATTTCAGATCATTCCCCTCCTGCCCGGCCACTGCGCTGTCGCCCCCGTACTGTATACTGTATTGAAAATCGGCCCAACAATTTCTCCGAATCTAGCAGCCCCCAGTTCTGAACCTTATCTTGGTACAACCTTATCCAACATCACCCTCATGCAGCCAGCCGACATCGTGATTGCTGACTCACTTGACTGTGTACTGGCGCGCTCCCGATTAGCCTATCAAAGAGCCCATAGAAAGGTTATCGCGAGCGGGTGCAGAGTGAGTACTACTTGTGATGCAAAGAGGCTTGTAGAACAGACTGCTATCGCACACGGCCAAAAATTGGTCAGAACTGCAGAATTTTGGTGGTATGCAAGGAATCTATTTTTTATTCTAGTAACTATCCAACTGGTTAAGGCTGTTGCAGAACGGCATAGGATACTCCCCCAAGTCCCCGGCCCCCTCAAAATGAAAAGTTCCTCCACCTTCACCACTAGCCTGCCATGCAATCCCCTCACTTGGCCATGAACAAAGGAAATATTCCACAAAAGGGAAATCAACTGGTTCACCTAAGTGCCTAGTGGTCATGCACGTAAAGAAATTCCATGACCAGAAGAAAGAAACTCATCCTGTCGCCCCTGCATCCAGTAGTCTTGTATTTCAAGGAATCCGCCATTCAAAAGAAACCTATCAAGTCACCTCCACGTCTAATGGCCATATACTTTAGGAAACCTCCCGACCTGTAAAAGAATTCGGCACCATTGGCGCTGCCCCAGTTGATCATATATAATAAAGAAATTAATAAATGGATAGGGCATTAAGTTTTCCTACCCAGGAGGTGCATTATTCCGCCCTTTCAAAGGTTCCCAGGTGAAATCCCTTGTTCACCACTTTCCTCCTCCCCTTGGCCTTTGGATCATGGGTGCATACGAGTTTTTCCCGGTTAACCATAGTCTTCTTTATTATAGAGATCCGTACCAGGCTGCTCGGTAGTTGGGAGGTGGAAAGGTTGACGGGAGAGCTTGCAATGTGCGGCATTATCTGGGATTATGTTGGGTTGAACAGTGCCCTGTCAGCTTCTCTGTTTCTTCGAGATCAGGGCTAGGTCTCTAATCACCGAAGCAGGCTACATTCTCGTATGGTGCCGGGCGTCTAAAGTGTGGACCTGGCTTGAGGCAACACGTAACACTCGACCCTGTGAGGAATAAGGGCTATATGGTAAAACTTGTAATATCTGTAGGTTCTATGTTCAATTCACATGAAAAAAATATTCTTTTTCATATTTGTTTTTATTATTTATAAATATTTAATGGAGATCAGTAAATATAAGCTTCAATTGGAAGCCGACAAGTTGCAATTTACAATTCTGAATACTCTATTATACAAAATAAAATTTACATCCAAATCAGAAAGTTCAAGGAATTGAACATAGAACCTTGAAATATTACAAGTTTTACCATATAGCCCTAATTCCATACAGGGTTGAGTGTTACGTATTGCATCAAGTCAGGTCTACATTTTAGATACATAGCACCACACTTGTCCCAGTCAAGAAGGACCCAGACATTTAGGAGAGAAAACAGGGATAAGATAGCAGGGTAAGACATATCAAGAGAGGCCTGTGTATAGAATAAAATATCAGCAAGTAAGCACTGTGATATAGGTGAGAAGTTGCTCATTTGAACCTTCCATCTTCAATATTGCTTTTGCATTTCCCTCAATAGCCTAACACACAGATTTGGGAAGTCAATTTGAGTTCAAAAACACAGTAAAAGGTGTTCTCAATCAATATTTCTAGGGAGGTAAGTGTAACGGGAGCACCCTGTAGAAAGATAGATCCTAAGGTGGTGACCGCACCAAAGACTGAAAGTAAAATTCCAGAAGGTAAAGGTATAGATAAATTAATCAAATGATAAAACTTAATATCCTTAAGCAGGAGCTTCACTCAATTCATGTTCTTAGCAAAGAGGATAGTTGGTTATAAGAGTAGAGTGTTGTGCACCTTGCCTTTAGTAGAATTATAGAGCAAACGACACCCATCCCTACTTTGACGATATATGAGGACCCTTCTCCATGCAGGGTTTATTAATGCTGAGCTCCCTCAGGGGCAGTTTCGGACTAGGTGGATCGCTTAGGTAAGAAGAGTTCACCAATCTGATTGGGTTTCTGTAATGCATCTCAATTATGTCTGCAGGAGAGAAAAACCTCTCCGATAGAAGTGTTGTCAGTGGCCTACTGTCAAATTTACATGGGACTCGATATCTCAGTTAAGACTCACTAGCACTGTGGCAATTCCGTCTATAGAAGGATTGTGGTCAACCTGGTCTACTTGGCTAATCAGCAGCTATTCTAGAGACTACTTAGCTCACATAGTGAATGGCACTACTATGTTGGCTAAATGAGTGCTACTAATAGCTAATAGTTCATTAACCTCCTCAGATGTAATAAGACAAAATGCATTCAGAATCCTATAACCTGTCACAGTGATTGCCTAGCATTTAGACTATTGTGACTTGATCAGTAGAGTTTATCCGGATATACTTCTGTATGTTACTGACTCACAGAGGCCCATTCTGAAGGACTCCCATGCCTCTGATAGGGATATCAGTCACCTAGAATACCTTCAGAATGCTGGCTGCTGTTGATACGAGCAACTAGCGCAGGTCGGAAGTCTTCCACCTATATATATAACCTGGGGCCAGCATCCCGTCAGTTGGACGGTTGTGATGTATACAAGGTTACTGTTACGGGGTAACGTATTTGACCTAGTTTGGGACACTCACTAGTTATGGGACACTAAATGAAACATGACTACCTGATTGCAAAACTATTATAACTTAGAAAATACTACATCATATAAGCTACAATTTTGTGTCCAACTAGCCAGCCTCCATGCCGATGATCTCTATCAAACCTACCTCAATTGAACCAATGCTGCTATCCCTATGAGTTAATATATACTGAGAGTGAGAATTCATGATTAACTTACGTGGTGAAGGTTT
>QFET01004104.1:0-57374 GCA_003316355.1 Tuber calosporum
CACCGACCGAAGGGTGATCTCGAGAACGTATCGCTAAGGAGCAGTCGCACGGGCTAGGATTGAAAGGACTCAGCGTTCCCTAGGCGACATAAGGCTACGAGACCGGAAGAGAGGTAAGACGAGCGGTACGTATCGTTACCTGTTGCTGTTAAAGAAGATAGTGTGCCTTGTCCGGCAGACTAAGGATAGGTTTGTAACACTACCATAATTTATGTTCTTCCTTTGGATTCTGGTAATTGTGTGATGAAGTCAGTGGAGATGGATAACCAGGGAGCGAACGGAACTTCTTGGGGGTGCAGGACACCGAACTGTACATTTCTTGGTGATTAATTATATTGCCATTCATCACATGACCGTAAGTAGACCTTGATCCTGGCTGTTAGTCCCTTCCAGTAAAAGTAACTGGTAATTATTTCCACTGTCTTTTCTTGCCCAAAGTGTCCTGCTACCTTTGAATCAAGGCATCCTTTGGCTATAGCTGTTTGAAGGTGCGCTTTTTCTGGAATGTATAGGCTATTCTTGTAGTAGACTAATTCTTCTGTTATCGCCCAGTGACTTGGTAGTGGTTTGCCTTCATTGGTCAATGCCTCCAATTCCAGCTTGTGATATTGCCAATCTTGATCGCCCAGTCCTGCATCTGCGATCGTCTTTAATAGCTCTTTATCCCATTTTCTAATATGGAACCTAGATATTATTTTGTTAGACATTAGGACTATTCCTTGGTTCCGTCTTGCTTGTTGACTATTTCATCAAACAACTCATTTTCGGCTTTGTTGGCTTACAGGTCAGTAACCACTAACTGGCTCAGTATCATGGTTAATAGTTTTGGTGATGAATCTGTGCTTCCAAATCCACTTTTGACTTTTGCAGTAATTCAAGTCTATCAACTTCCATCGCCTCAGCTAGGTTTATGTTCTTAATGATCATTTGTGCCAGTCAGTCATTTTTGCGGACCTGGCAATTACCATATGCCTGTCTCAGTATGATAACCTTGACTTCTCCTGTTAAGGGTAGTCGATTCTAAGAGCAAGCGAATCGGACAAGCTTAAATCTTTCTTCGTAAACGGAGATTTTCTAGGAAGGCACGTAGGTAAAGATTTAGAGTAAAACTTATTATATTGATAAGATGTCTTCTCCGTTGCTTGATGATGGCTAAAGCTCAGGAGACACTATGATATTTATATCCCGTGTCTGAGTGTTCGTGGACTACAACTGAATTACAAATAAACAAGTATTTTCCACTCTAAGTTGGTCTCTTGATCCGAGAGCAAACCCGCTTTGACCCTGAAACTTTCTCTTCCTCCGCACAGCTGAAGGTATGATCTGAGCTCCTGACCTCTCCAAGGGTGTGGACCCACAGAGTCTGAGTTGTCATCCTTCATTCGGCGGTTAAGATATGGCCGCCCAGTTTGGAACGTACCAATAACTTCTTAGAACTCCAAGGGGCCAGCTTCGTTGGTGGCCATGTCTGCTTCGTGCAGTCTTATCCGGTACTGCAGCTGGCTTTCAGGATGCCTAGTGTTCACGATTGGGCCAATACCTTCTCATCTATACTGTCCCTCCTTATCAAGTTGTTCCGATAGGTTCATTGAGCTTATAGGCATTATGGGGGCGTCAGCGTACTCTCTGTGTTTGTCGCAGTAGCCTACTGCAATTGTGCATTCATACCCGTCTAGGACCTCCCGGGATCACTTAACTTCACTGGTGTGTAACTCTGCGAGTTCTTGACCGAATCGCATTGGTTCCAGTTCCCAGACATTGCCAGAGATGCCCCTTATTTACCCTGCGTATAGCATCCGGTCGGGCGGACGGCAAAGACATATATGGGGTGACTAAATCTGTTCCAATTTCTCGTTTTTCTAAATGAACGAGAAACTGCACAAGGTGCCTGTGACGACTCCCAGGGCAAACGACAGGGCTACAGGGGTGTGATTGTCTGAGGAGGTTCAGACTCATGCAGATCCTCCTGGAAAGTCATGTAATCGTCCTCAGAGTGGTTTGTGCCTAACTCGAGCTCCCTCCTCCGTGTAGGTCTCCCCTACCACTTTTCCAAAGTTACCCTCTCTTTAACCAATAATAAAAATAATAATATTAAATAAAAAATAAAATAAACTCCTCATTTTTGAACTGGACTTGGTAGGGTAAAAAACCTAATGTGTTTGCTTGGCCACGCTGGGAAAACCTTTTCCTTGTCATTGACATCTCACCGCTTTGCCATATCCGGTTTCTCCCTATGAAATACCTCCACCAATTCTTGTGCATGCTCTAAGTGGCTTGGTGGTTCTCTAGTATTTTCATCCGGGCAACAACCAGTCCACTTCACAAAATACCTTAACTCAGACATCTGTAGGAACTGACCTCCCATACGCCGGGTATAACAGATTATTACACTATTCACCATTCTTTCGATATCCTATTCAAATACGGAATCCATTTCTTCTGGTTCCCGGGGAGGTTGTTCCCTTGCTGGTCGATTGGATGTTCGATAGGGTTCCTACATTGATACATGAAATATTGGATATATTTTCCATCCTGGTGATATTTCTAGTTTGTAGGCACGTTCTGCCCTTTTTTCCAATACCTTAAACGGGCCATACAAGTTTGGGCTAAGGTTCATCGAGGGTCGCTTGGTGCGTATATTTTTTGGATTTACCTTTACCATGTCCCCGACCTTGATGTCTGGTTATTACTTAGCCTTGGGTTGTAATATATGCTCATATTTTCACATGTTTGTTCCAATGCTTCTCTGCCCTGTTGGTGTATTGTTTGCATCCCGTGTACGTATAGCTGGGTGCCCGGTTTTTGGGCTTCACGTTCATTCATCCATTCTGTTTGTGGGTAGAATCCATAGTTTGCGTAGAAAGGTGACATGCCATGGGCATTTGTTACCAAGTTGTTATAGGCATGCTCTGCTATTGGGACCAACTGGTACCAGTCTGTTTGATCATAATTGACAAAGTTCCTAAGGTATCCTTCCGGCACTTGGTTGGTCCTTTCAGTTTGTCCATCAGTTTGCGGGTGGTACACAGTCGACATCTTTCGTTTTATCCCTGGGCTTTTGCATAGGGATTCCCTGAATTCTCACGAGAATTTTGCATCCATGTCGGATATAAAATCCGCCGGAAGACCAGGTAGCTTCCAGACCTCCCGTAAAAATACATTCGCAACATCCTTAGCCTTTGCATTATTTTGAAACCCTATAAAGTGAGCCATCTTTGTAAATCGATCAACAAATACCATAATTTGTGCTCTTCATTGTGATTCTAGTATTTGTGTGATGAAGTCAGTTGATATTGATTACCATGCTGCAAACGGAACTTCTAGGGGCTGTAGCAGACCGAACTGCGCATTTCGTGGAGATTTATTATGTTGAAATTCATCACATCACCGTACGTAGTCATTTATCCACCCTGTTAGTCCTTTCCAGTAAATGTCCATGGTAACAATTTCCAGAGTCTTTGCTTGTCCCTAGTGTCCGGCTACCTTAGAGTTATGGCAACTTTTAGCTATAGTTGTCTGCAGCTGTTCGTTTACTAGAATGTATAAGCAATTCTTATAGTAGATCAGTCCTTCAGTTACCGTCCACTAACTTGGTAATGGTTTGCCCTCATTGGTTAATGTTTCCAATTCATGCTTGCGTTTCTGGCAGTCTTGATCGTTCTGGCCTGCCTTTTTGATCGTTCTTAATAATGTTTGGTTATATTTCCTAATATCAACCTTGGACATTATAGCATTAGACATTAGGAGAATCCCTTTGTCTTGTCTTGCTCGATGGTCTATTTCATCAAGGGACTCATTTTCGGCCTGGTCCGCTTGTAATAATGCGAACACTACCAGGGTCTTTGTTGCAGTTGATCGTCTTGGTGATACATCCGTACTTCCAAATCCTTCTTTGCCTCGTGCAGTTTCTGATAGTTCGTCAACTTCCATTGCCTCAGCCATGTATAAGTTCTCAATATTCATTTGTGTCATTCGGTCCCCTTTGCGGACCTTGCAATCTTGATTTCCATGATTGATTATAATAACCTTGACTTCTCTGGTGTAATCAGCGTCGATTACTCCACCACCAATGCTGATCCTGTACTTGGCGGCCATTCCACTGTCCGGTGCCAACCGCGCTTATTTTCCTGTTGGCAATCCAACGGAAATTCAAGTTATAAGAGCCTTGTTCCTTTGGCTGGAATTATGAAATCCTCTAGTGCATAGAGGTCGTGTCCGGCTGCTATGTGGGACCCTTTCGTGCACATTCGTGCTTTTGGAGTTAGCAATTTTATTTGCAAGGAACCTGTAGACTCTGTGCCAATTATTCTTTCTTCCGTTTCTGGTTGGTTTAACTGTACCAGTGTGATTTGGAAGCGAGAAGGCTAGAGTATTGACTGTTCGCTATGCGCAGCTCCCTTCTCAGGACAGTACTCATGCCGTCGGCTTAATGCATCAAGCATTCCGCCTCGTTTTCCCGGTTGATAGACAATTTTGAAATTGTAGTTCACCAGTAGTTGTGCCCACTGTATTTGCCGCATATTCCATACCTTGGTTGTCAGGAAACTTTACCGATTTTGATGATCAGTGTGGATAGTCGCTGGTTTTTCTGTCCCTACCAAGTATTGTTTCCACTCTGTGAATGCTTCTAAGATCGCTAGAAGTTGTTTATCATGGATCTCATAATTTCGTTCGGCAGGGCTCAGCCTTCATGAGTGGAAAGCCACTGGATGTAGCTTTTGGTCCTTACACTGTGAGAGGACACACCCTAGCGCAAAATAGCTAGTATCAGTTTCCACAAAAGTTTCTCTGTCTGGGTAAAAATGACAGAGTATTGGGGCTGAGAAGAATCTTGGTTTGAGTTCTCAAATGCCCCATCTTGTCCTGTCCCCCAGCTGAATTTCCTGGGGTCGCCCTTCAACGTTTCGGTAATTGGTTTGCAGATTTTAGAGAAATGTTTAGTGAAACGTCAGTAAAAATTGGCAAAGCCAATGAATATTTGCCCCTCCTTGACAGACCTTGGTGTCTTCCAATTTTTTATGCTCTCGACCTTTGTCTCACTCATGGTTACTCCATCTATTGCAACAAAATAACCCAAAAACTCTACAGTTTTTACGTGCAAAACTGACTTGGTGGTTGATACCGCTAGATATTATTCTTCCAGGCGAGAGAGGACCTTCTTAACCAAGTCAAAGTATTCTTTCTCTTTCTTGGAGTAAATTAGGATATCGTCCAGGTATACCACTACTCTAAGATCTAAAAAGTTGTGCAGAATCTTGTGCAACATGGCCTGGAATGTGGCTGGCGCGTTGAGGAGCCTGAAAGGCATTACCTTGTATTTTCAACAGGCCGTATGAGGTCCGGAATGCTGTTTTCCAATTATCTCCTTCCTTTATTCTCAGGAGGTGATATCCATCTTTTAATTTAAGTTTAGTGAATATATGGGCCTATGCCACACGGTCGCGGAGCTCACTCATGAGGGGTAGTAGGTATTTGTTGGCTACCGGTAGCTTATTTAACAGTCAGTAATCCACACATAACCTCATTGAACCGTCAGGTTTAGAGATAAATAAAATTGGAGCCCTTGCAGGAGATTTGATTTCCACGATTTTTCCTTGATCCTGTATTTTCTAGAGGTATTTGCTAAGCAAATCCAACTGGTGAGCTGACATGGGGTATATCGGGCCCCATGGTGGTACTGCGCCAGGTATTAAATTGATTCCATGGTCAAAGTATTCTTCTTCCTGCTAGTTTCTCTGCTGGTTCCGGTGCAAAAACCCTTTTGATATCATGGTATTCTTGAGGTATTTGTTGGAATTTTGTTGCCTCTGTAGTGGGTGCCCCTTCGATTCTTCCAATATATCATGCGGCTGGGTTGTATCCCACGGTCTTGTCCCATTCAAATGTTAGGTCTATGCCTTCATCATTAATATGACTCTGACATTTTTTATCTTTAAATATCCATTTTTACACATCCTCGATGTGCCTAATGGGATGTTCTGTATGCCACCATCAAACAGGGGTGATAAGGTCCTATTTGCCAGCGTTGGCAATTTCGCATGAAATGTGAGATTAATGGGCATTGCTCCTGATCGATTAAAGAATAGGGTGAGTGTAGTGTTTTCCCCCATTGGCTGCTGCGGTTCCTGCAAGGGTGTAAATGTTCAAACTATTTGTATGTGTGTGGTATGGCAGACGATGTTTATAAACTATTTGTTGGTCAATTAGGAATATATTAGACTCTGAGTCTAATAGTACAAGTATCTGAATTCGTTCTCCTTTTGCTTTGATGGTTGCCCTACCCCCTGGGCATGAATAACAAGGCGGTGCTGGTGGTTCTATTTTGTGTCTTTAGTTGTGGCCACTTGGGGCCTGTGCAGGTCTTTTGTGTAACATATTTGTTATTGTGTTAACTAGGGTATTTGTTACCATGCCCGCACGGTTTCGGCTATATAAGCCTCCACAGACAAACTAAAATCTTTTGTCTTTTGGTGTACTGAGTAGCCCACTACCAGCGGTGTCTATCCCTTGCTGAAAGGTTCCCATACACCTGCCATTTGCCCTTCACTGCCTACACTTTTGTCTTCACTGGAGCCACACTCCTATCGTTTTGACTAAATCAGCGTATTTGGGCTAACCGTGCCAAGGTTGCGGCGTGTAGCCGCAACCCCCGCATGTTCGCTGGCTCACAACCAGGGGCACTCCTCCAGAGTGCCTGACAGCTCAACACAACTTTGTGGCTCAACACAACTTTGTGGCTTATCATAGAAATCTTGCGGCTCAACACAACTTTGCGGCTCAACACAACTCTCTGGCTCAATACAACTCTGTGGCTCAACACAACTTTGTGGCTTCACACAACTTTCTGGCTCAATGCTACTTTGTGGTTCAACATAACTTTGCGGCTCAATACAACTTTGCGGCTCAATACAACTTTGGGGCTTTAAATAACTTAGTAGTTAAATTGAAGAATTGAAGCATACATTGGTAAATAAAAATTCAGAGTAAATTAATTTATTTACAATTTTTCTTTCTTGCTTGCTCCCTCAACCTTTTCTTCTTCTCTGCTAGTGTTTTACATCTTACCCTATAGGCAGCTTTAATGTCCTCAAGAAAAGGCTTATGAGCCGCAGTATCTGCCTTTTTTTTAGCGTTTTGTGCCCTTCGTAATTGGATATCAGTTTTTTCCAACTCAGCATCCTCCCTTCGCTTAACCATTTGACGTGCTTCAGAGGCATACAACACTCCACCCTTTTGCACTTGCCTTCTGTTTTGGGCACTGCATCTCACATTTCTAGCATTCTCTACAGCTCGGGTATTTTCCATGTGTTCCATAGCTAATGCACCAGACTGTGCAAGAGCCAATCCTGCTTGTAGAACAAGCTTGAGTAGAGAGTGGAAGTCCGGCGACATAATTTCTGCCTCCTGTAATAATTCGTCCCCTTGGGCCTTTAGACTGGCGATAGTAGTTGGAATTGTTGCCTGTAATCGAGATGCTGGTTCGGCGTAAAGATCAGGGTGGTGAACTGACTCGCGCAGTTTAGAGATAACGAGGTCTCTGTTAAAAGGAATAAGACCTGTGGCCTTGAAAGCTGATTGTACAGTAGACATCTTAAATGTCTGTTGGCGAATAGAATCAATTCTATCAAGGAATTCTGCTTTGTCGAAGTCACCACATCCCATCCTAGTTGCTGCATCAACAGCCTCAGCATGATAATGCTTGTAAGGTTGAAATACTACAACATCCAAGGGCTGTAGAAGGTGGCTGGAGTGGGGAGGAAGGCAGAAAGGGATAATCTTGTGCATATCGCAATAGTCGATAAAGTCCTTGGTACAAGGAGAGCCGAATCCGTCAAGGAGTAATAGTCGATAGACTCCAGACTGTCGTTTCCCCGAGAACCGTTCGAAATGCGCAAGCCAACTCATCGTCAATTCATCATTATTGTAACCTGTTTCTGACAGGCCAATGAGATAGTCATCAGGAATATGGGTACTTGTATACCAATACTCCTGATGTATAATGCCAGGAACAATAAGCATTAAGGGCAATACAGCCGCATCTCCACTGATCGTTTAACAAACAGTAACTAGTTCTCGATTCGTGGCTGTATCCAAGTAGGCCTGGCGTGTAGGATCACGGGTTATGATCCATTGATCACGGCCAATACCGATACGGAAGCCAGTTTCATCGAAATTATACTGGTCACTTGGCTGAATCTGATATTTTTCACAAACATCTAAATATTTTGGAAACCAATTGCGAATATTATCAGGATGATGAGCATTTTGGCGGTCAGCATCAATCGATTTTTGCTTTCGGATAAAATACTCTGGATGGTTGCTCAGGAAGCGGGTGGCCTAATGATCACTAACAACCTCAGCTGAACCTGGGCCAGAATGGGTGTTTTGCAAAATCGTATTTGCACAGCTGGTAAGCATTTACAGTCTGGCACTGGTGCCTACTTTATCGAGGCGATCTAGGTATTGACAAACCGCCAGCTCCTGGTCAGGGGAGAGCTTGTGGTTGGCTCCTGGTCGTTCCTGTCTTGAATTCCGGCTTTGTAAACGTCCTCGCAGGCGGTGAATTGGGACTTCATAAGTCCGCGCAATCTCAGCGATATTTGGATAGGGGTTTTCGTTATTCTGGATACAGATAACCGCAGCTTGAATTCGGACCTCAACCTCTGCATATGGCTCAATTTGCTTGGTGGGAGGAATAAAGTATGGCGTTGCAGGCATTGTTTCTTGTAGTATAGATAATTTGGTTATTGTATGCGTGAATAGGAACACAGAGTCTTTGATGGCTACAAGATTTTCTGAAGCTACTGTGTCAACCAATGTTATCAAGTTATCAATGTAGGCCACAAAGTTGTGTTGAGCCGCAGAGCTAGGTTGAGCCGCAAAGTTGTGTTGAGCCACCAAGTTGTGTTGGGCCACAAAGTTGTGTTGAGCCAAAAGTTGTGTTGAGCTGTCAGGCACTCTGGAGGAGTGCCCCCGGTTGTGAGCCAGCGAACATGCGGGGGTTGCGGCCACACGCTGCAATCTTGGCACGGTTACAGGGATTCTTCACGCACCGCCTTGATGGCCTCTTGAGTCTTTTGCACCTCCGCAGTTCACAAAGCCGGAGTCTAGGTTCGGGACAGCGTTATTCCGGTCCATTTAGCGGGTGTATTAGGTACTCCTAGTTTCTCACTCTCTTCCAACTTCTTTTTTCTTGTTGTCTTAGGCCCATACCGTTTCTCCCTTGGTCCCAATGTCCAGCCGACCCGGATATTCATTTAGTTCCTTGAAGGTTTCTCATGATCAACGGTGCGACTGTTACCCCTTTGTTATTGTTGAAAAGGTTTCCTGCCACCGTTCTTTGTCAGCTCTTCCGTGGAGCTTTAGGTTGGGAGTTAGGACTTTAGAAGGATGTGGGCTGCATGGACTGTCTTCCGTACCAGGGTCCAGTGGTTACCAAATGTTGCGCTTCACATTCATCTTTTTGAGTTTGAGGTTCCCGAAATATGCCCGCACTACCACAAGCCGCCGTCCAAGTTAAGCGATTTTTCTTCCTCTGTCATTCTTAGGCCTGCAGTACTTCGGTAGTTCTGGATGGCATTTCCTGATTCTCCCTTGGCTTTGAGTTTCCCACGTAGAAGCGCGGAATACCTGCTAGTAGGACCTTGCAGAGGTCGAGTCCCCTTGTTGAAATCAGTTTCAGTAAAGGGTCCATAACTGTGTACATGGTCGCCGTCGCTGCCAGTGCCTGAAAACCTCTTTTTTAGGTTTCATCCATGTGGTCCAGTTCCCAAATCCTGGGCTGGTTGACTTGGATGACCCTGGTTGGGGGTGCTGTTTGCCCCTTTGTTACCAGGGGTCATCGAAATTAGGGTTTAAAATTTCACTGTTTCTGTCCTAAAAACCGATACCCGGGCCTGTTTCCTGCAGAACTTCCAAGTATGCTTGGCCAATGTACAAGGGGTGGATTGGTTAGCTTTCTTTCGCTCTTCAATTTTGTCCTTAGGGATTCCTTTATGATCTTATATCCAATTTGTGTGCTCAACCTTTCCTTCAGCGGGGCCTTTTTTATCTTTTTCCGCTTGTGTTTTCAATTTGTAGGTAGCCTTTTCAGCTGCTGTGTAGGTTTTTCATTTTTTATTTCCTGCAGTAGTTTTGCTAGATTTGGGTTCCTCCTGCTGTTTTCTTTTCTGGGAGTCACTTTTTCCCTGGTCGTTCTTTATGAATAGCCCTTGCTGTTCCAAGGACGCTTCTTCCGCTTTGGTAACCCTGCGACCTGCCTTGATCTATTTACTATCAAAGTCATGATTTTCATGTGATAGCGTATGCATGGACTCAATAGGAAGTTGCTGCTGAATTATGGCTCTCTAAGCGATGCCAGATACTTCTGCCTCGATGTTGTGGTTTTCCATTGTAAGGAGATACTTCTCTATATCACCTGTATACCTGACCTTCTCCATCTCTGGTAAGGCCTTTTGTGACTTATGCAGTACTGAGAATCATTCTGTAACTTCAGCCTGGCAGGTGATCCAAAAATCATAAACCTCATGTTTTGGGAATCTGAGGTCCCCAGTCATTTTTTGACCATAAGTTATCGAGAAAAGTACCACCTCGGTTCCTTCAATTCTTCCTAACCCCTACTTGATGGGCTCTTCATTGTTTTCCCATTGCCATGGGTTTCTCCAAAAGTAGTTCTCCCAATCAGTAACCATACTCGCACATCTTGAGTAGGGTTATTTTCGAATTTGAATGGTGGATCCGTTTCTAGGCGGTTGGTTCTGGAAAATGCTAGCCCCAGTCGGTCGACCCACTTATCTGCTACGGATCCGAACTTGCGACCTGTTAAGGGTCTTCGTGATGGCTCACCACCTCGTCGACAGGGGCCACCTCCGTCTTCAGACCCTGGGGTATCGTCTCCTGGGTTAGGTGCATTAGACGGCGGAGGTGGTGGTTGTTCTTTTCCGCCGTTTCCATTTCGATCTCCTCGATCCACTGCCTTTCCCTTGTCTCTACTGCGAATGAACCGGAACTCTTCTCCACCATTAACCTTGGTCCATTTTTCCCAACCTGGATTTTCCACTGGCAGTGGTCCCACTGTTTCCCACAAACTTGCTGAGTTCCTTGCCACAAGTAGTTGCACAAAAGTTTCATTTATACGAGTCAACATGCCATTTAGTGGATCTGATGCGGCATTCTGTCTGACTACATAGGCCTCTCTTTTAGGGCGGTTTTGTTCGAGGTGCTGAGGAAGTTCTTGTAGCTCACCTCTGGTCCGCTCATGTTCTTTTTGTACGGCCTCTGGTCCTTGATAGAGTTCTGCTTTTTGCCTAGCTAAAGCCTGTTCTAGCTGGCGGTCTCGATCCAGCGACTCTTGTCCTGGAGCCCCAATGTTAGCATGAAGTTGGGTACTTACCGATTCATGGTGTGTAGTCCTTTCTTCCTGCGCTCGCAACTTTACTTCTAACTGTTTTGAGGTTGCATCCTGAAGTGTGGCAGTTTCTCTTGCTAACATTTCAAGTCCCATATTGACCTGTTTCAACTCTTCACCAATGATTTGCTCCACGCGGGCTATCAGTTGGGCATGGTTCTGGAGTTGGTTTTCCTGATCCTGAGCTTGACTGGATAGTTCACGGTAGGCCAGATGAGGCATATCAACCGATTCCTGAAGGGTACGGTTAAAGTAGCCCATGGCCTGGCCTATGCGTTCTGCTAATCTTTCCATAGCTGGATTTCTGGCGTCGGAGGGACGGGGAGTGCTTGATCCAGTGCCAGGGGCCGACCTTTTGAACCCAAGGGGCTCTGAGAGGTGGTGGAGTGCCAAAGGAAATCTGGAGCGTCCAGGTGCATGGTCACTTCCAACAAGCGAAACTTCCGCAATCTCGGACTTCGGTCTGTGGTTGTCGACTGTTTACAGTCGGGAGGACATTGCTTAGGAGGAGAGTGGGTGTTTTCCGAATCCCCAGACGGAGGGTGTGAAAGATATATTAGAGTAAAAGGAGCTTGATATTTCGCTTTCCTCACTGTCGTAATCCACTTGGGGGTGCAACTGGAAGGATGTCCCTTTATGTTCTTTATAGATTTCTGAGAAATCTTGAGGTGTTGCTATGAGTTTAGGGTCGGTAAACAAGGAGGGTTCGTAGGGGTATGGTAGGAATTCGATCTCCGGAAGGGAGTGGTATAATAGTGTTTCGATAGAGGAGACAATGTGTGTTAGATGAGGTTCAAGAATTGACTCGTCGAGGAGGTTGGAATCAGCTATGAGCTGGTTTGATTCCAGAGGTATGACTACAAGGCTTCCGATAGTCATATATTGAGCCTTAGTAAGAAGGAGTAAAATCAATATACTGTTAAGGGTAGTGGATTCTAAGGGCATGCGAATCGGACTAGGCTTAAATCTTTCTACGTAAACCGAGATTGTCTAGGAAGGCACATAGGTAAAGATTTTTGAGTAAAACTTATGATATTGATAAGATCTCTTCTCCTTTGCTTGATGATGGCTAAAGCTCGAGAGGCACTTCCATATTTATATCACGCCTCTGAGTGTTCGTGGACTACAACTTATTTACATATAAACCATTATTTTGACCCATACGTTGGTCTCTTGATCCGTGAGCGAACCCGCTTTGACCCTGAAACTTTCTCTTTCCCCGCCCAGCTGACGGTATGATCAGAGCTGCTCACATCTCTGATGGTGTGGACCTACTTAGTCTGAGTTGTCATCCTTCTTTCGGCTGTTAAGATATGGCCACACAGTTTGGACCGTACCAATAACTTCTTAGAACTCCTAGGGGCCACCTGGGTTGTTGTCCAAGTCTGCTTCATGCTGGCATATCCGGCTCTGCAGCTGGCTTTCAGGATGACTTGTGTTCACGATCGGGCCAATACCTTCTCGACTTCACTACCTCTCCTTATCAACTTGTTCCGATAGGTTCATTGAGCTTATAGGCAATATGGGGGCGTCTCCGTCTACTCGGTGTGTGTCGTAGTAGCCTACTTCAATTGTGCATATATACCCGTCTTGGACTACCCAGGATCTCTTAACCTCACTGGGGTGTAACTCTGTGAGCCCTTGACGGAATCGCCTCGTTCTACTTGCAAGACGTAGCCAGAGATGCCCTCCCATTTACCCTACGGACAGTATCGGGTCGGACGGACGGCGACGACCTTTACCGGGTTACAAGATGTGTTCTAATTTCTCGTTTTTCTAGGCGAACGAGTAACTGCACAAGGTGCCTGTGACGACTCCCAGGGCGAACGCCCCGGCTACAGGTGGGTGATTGTCTGTGGAGGTTCGGACTCATGGAGTTCATGCTGGAAAGTCATGTAATCCTCTTCGGAGTTATGTTTTCCTAACATCTCAATTGTTTTCAGCGTCGTTTACGCCTCCGCCAATGATGATCTCATTTTTGCCTACCATTCCACTTTGTAGTGCTAAGCGCGTGTATGTTTCCATTGGCAATCCAACGGCAATTCCTGTTTTTACCAGCCGTTGTCCTTTGGCTGGAATTATTAAATCCTTTAATGCATAAAGGTTATGTCCAGCTGCTAGTCAGGACCCTTTAATAGGGTTTCGTGCTGTTAAGGATACAATTTTATTCGCCAGGAACCTGTAGACTATGTGGCAAATAATCTTTCATGTCTTTCCGGTTGATTTAACAAGACTCATGTGATTGGGAAGTGAGAAGGATTGAGTATTGTCTGTTTGTTATGCGCAGATCCCTCCATACGATGGAACTCCGGCCGTTGCCTTAATGCATCAGGCTTTCCGCCTCCTTTTCCCAGTCAATAGACAATCTTGATAGTGTAGTTCCCCAGTTGTTGAGCCTACCCTATCTGCTAATGATTCCATACCTTGTTTGTAAAATAGTTTTATAGATTTTGATAATCAGTGTAGACAGTCACTGGTTATTCTGTTCCTACCAGGTACTGTTTCCACTCTTGAAATGCTTTCAGGATCGCTGGAAGCTCCTTATCATGGATCTCATAATTTGGTTTGGCTGGGCACAACTTTGGTAAATGGAAAGTCACGGGATTTAGTTTTTGGTACTTAAACTGCGTGAGGACACCCCATAGCACGTGATCGCTAGCATTGGTTACAACCTTGGTTTCTCTGTCAGGCCAAAAATGTCAAAGTATTGGGGCTGAGATAAATCTTTGTTTGAGTTTATCAAACGTCCCATCTTCTTCTGGCCCCCAGCAAAATCTCCTGGGGTCGCCCTTCCAGTTTCAGTAATTCATTTGCATATTTTGGAGAAATATTTAATGAAACATAGGCAACAATTGGCAAATCCAATAAATATTTACACCTCATTTACAGGCCTCGGTGCCTTCCAATTCTTGATGCTCTAAACCTTTCTTTTACTCCAGGTGACTACTTCAATTGCCACAATATAACCCAAAAACTCTACTGTCTTTACATGAAAATCCAACTTGGTGGTTTATACCGCTAGATCATATTCTTCCAACTGAGAAAGGACCTTCTTACCAAGTTAATGTATTCCTTCTCTATTTTTTTGTAAATCAGAATATAGTTAGGTTATAGCACCACCCTATGATCTAAATATTCCCGCAGCCTTTTGTTCATCATGGCCTGAAATGTGGCCAGTGCGTTTACCAGCTCACATGGCCTTACTTTATATTCAAAGTGGCCATATCGGGTCTGGAATGATGTTTTCCACCCATATCCTTCATGAATTCTCAAGAGGAGATAGTTATCGTGCAAATCGAGCTTAGTGTATATTGGGCCCCAGCCACGCGGTTGCGGAGCTCGGTTGTTAGGGGCAACAGGTATATTTTAGCAACAGTTAGTTTATTGAATTGTCGGTAATCTACACTTAGCCTCATTGAACAGTCAGGTTTAGGGACAAATAAAATTGGTGCCCTTGCTGAAGATTTGCTTTCCACAATTTTACCCTGTTCCTGCATTTTGTGCAGATATTTACTTAGAAAATCCAGCTGGTGAGCTGACTTAGGGTATATCGGGCCCCAGAGCGTTACTGCGCTGGGCACTAAATCATTGTGTGGTCCAAACTCTCTCTTGCCACTAGTTTCTCTGCTGTTTCCAGAGCAAAAACCTATTTATATTCATAGTATTCCAGAGGTATTTGCTGAAAGTCCATTGCATCTAGTAGCGTAGTGGATGGAACCTCGAGTCTTACAATATATCGGACTTCTAGGTCATGGCTACGGTTTCGTCCCATTCAAATATTAGGTCTATGCCATCAACATTCCGATGACTCTGACATTTTTCATCTTTGAACATCCATTTTTGCACTTCCTCGATGTGCCTTATGGGATGTTCTCTATGCCCCAATCTAAAAGTGATGATCAGGTTATATTTGCCAGCATTGACAATTTCGCATGATATGTGAGATCGGTGGGCAATGCTTCCGAGTTCTAACCAGATGTGGTGGGTGTAGTGTTTTCCCCTATTTGATGCTATAGTTCCTTCAAAGGTGTAAATGTCCTAGCTGTGTGTGTATGTGTGGTATGTGAGGCGATGTTTGTTAACCAGATCTTGGTTAATCAGGAATATATTAGACCCAGAGTCTAATAGGATGCGAATCTGGATCCATTCGCCATTTGCTTCAATGGTTGCCCTGCCTCCTGGCCATGAATCATTAGGCGGGATTGATGCTTCTGGTTTGTTTCTTTGTTTTGGAAATTTGCGGACTGTGCAGTTCTTTCGTATGACATGTTGGTTGTTGTGGTAACTAGGGTGTTTGTTACCATGCCGGCACAGCTTTTCGGCTATTGAAGCCTCCTCAGACAAATTAAAATCATTGTCTTTGTCTACTGGGCTGCCAACTACCAGTGATGTTTACCCCTTGCCGAAGGGTTCCCATTCATCTACCTGCTTTTGCCTATCTGGAGCCAACCTTGTATCATAGGGTGATAGTCAGCTATCTTGTGTTCCGGGGATTCTACGAACATAACCAAAATTACTATTTGAGTCTATTGTACCTATCCTGTCCACAAAGCTTGAGTACAGGTTCATGATGGATTTACCACGCTCGATTTAGCATGTGAACCAGGTAGCCATAGATTCTCATTCTCTTCCAACTTCAATTTTCTTGATGTCTGGAATCCTCTTCAATTTGTTCAACTATACCGCTATCTAGCTGATCTATTAAAGAGTTGGTTCCTTGATAGTATCTCATGATGCCGTCTAGACTCATTTCCCCTTACCATTGTTAAGAAGTCCCTAGTCAGCCCTGGTCTGTCCACTCTTCCTTGGATCTATAGTAAGGATTTAGGACTCGATAAGGACAGGGGTTTAATTGACCGTCTTCCGTACAGAAGTCTGATATACATCAAATGTTTCGCTTCGCTTACTTCTTTTTGAGTTTCAGATTCCCACAGGTATTCCGGGACTACCACGAGCCGCCATCCAAGTTAATCGCTTCTTGCTCCTCTGTTTTTCTTAGATCCTACATTACTTCTGTAGGTCTGGATTGCTTTTAGCCTTCTTGTTGATTTCGGTTTCGGTAATGGTGCATAACCGAGTATCTGGTTGCCATCACAGCCAGTATCTTTAAACCCATTTTAGGTTTCATCTATATCATCCAGTTACTAAATTCTAGGATGGTTCACTTACTTCACCCTGGTTGTGGGTGCAGTTGGCCACTTGGTTGCCGTTATTGCCAGGGGCCGTTGATACTGGGGTTTGAAATTTCCCTGTTTTTGTCGTATAACAGATACCGGGCCTGTTTCCTATAGCACTTTCAACTATAGCTGGCCAAAGTGCAACATGTGCATTGATTGGCTCTCTTTTGCTCATAAATTTGTCTTTAGGGATTTCATTATGAGCTTCCACCCAATATGTCTCTCAACCTTTCCTTCAGTGATGGTGTTTTTCCCTTTTTCCACTTGTTTTTTCAATTTGAAGGCGGCCCTTTCAGCTGCTGTATAGGGTTTTCACTTTATATTTCCTGCTGCGGTGTTGCTGGACTTGAATTCAACCACACAATTTCTTTTCCAGGAGTCACCTTTTGCGTGGTTATTTTTTAGGAATAGCCCTTGTTGTTACGTCAACGATTCTTCTGTCTTAGTAACCCTGCAGACTGCCTTGACCCTTTCACTCTCCAAATTATCATTTTCATGTGATAGTGTTCGCATGGCTTCAATAGGGCTCAGCCTGTGGATTATGGCTCTCCAAGTGGTTCCAGATACTTCTGCCTCGATGTTATAGTTTTCCATAGTCTGGAGATACTTCTCTTAGTCCCCTTTGTACCTGACCTTCTCCATCTCGGGTAAGACCTTTTCCATCTTATTTAGTACTCCGAATCGTTCTGGAACTTTAGCCCTTTAGGTGACCCAAAAATTGTAACCTTCACCCTTGAGGAATCCAAGGTCCCCTATCATTTTCTTCAGGTAAGGTATTGCGAAAGGGGCCACCTCGGTTCCTTCCATCCTCCCTAAAGCATACTTGATGCTCTCTTCATCATTCTCCAATTGCCAAGGGTCTCTCCTAAAGGAGACTTCATAATTTAATAACCATATTCGTACATTATGAGAAGTTTAATTTGCGAACTTGAAGGGTGGATTCACTTGCCGGCGGTTGGTCCTGGCTAATGCTTGACCCAGGCGGTCATCCTATGGATCTCCTGCGGATTCGAATTTTCCACCTGGCATGTGTCTTCATGATGAGTCACCACCTTGTTCTGAGGCGACACCCCCGTCTTAAGAGCCTGTGTCATCGTCTCCCGGGTTAGGTGCATTCGCAGCAGTGGGGGATGGTGGTCCCTCTCCGCCACAGTTGTTTCCTTCTTTGCGATCGACTCCTTGTGCCTTGTTACGAGAGGGAATAAAGCCGAATTCTTCCCTTCCTTTAGTGGTGGTTCGCCTTTCCAAGCCTGGATTTCCCTCTAGTTCTAGTTCTACTATTTCCCATACATCGGGTGGGTTTCTTGAAACTGTAATTGTGTTACTGCCACGCTTATTCGCACCAACATCCAACTCATTTGGTCTGACGCTGCATTCAGCCTCTGGTCATTTGCTTCTCTATGAATGTGTTCATGTTCTAATCGCTAGTGGAGTTTACTTAACAATCCTCTGCTACGCTTATGTTCTTCCTGTACCGCGACCTGCCTTTGCAGATGTTTGTCACCTTGGCGTGCTACGGCTTCTTTCAATTGGCGATCTCTGTCGCGAGATTCCTACCCAGCTGTACCAATCTTAGCATGAAGTTGAGTACTTACTGGTTAATGGTGTGTAGGCCTTGTTTTTGAGCTTGTAACATGGCCTCCAGCTACTTAGTGGTTGTTGTTTGCAGAGTGATCGTCTCTGCCGCCAGCATCTGTAAACTGGTATACATCTGTTTTAGTGCTTCTCCCATGCTCCATTCACTGCGTGCTATTCAGTGTGCATGGTACTGAAGTTGGTCTGCCTGAACCTGCACATAACTAGACAGTTCATGGTATGCCAGATGACCAAGGTCAATTGATTCTCATAGAGTTCGGTCAAACATACTCATTGCCTGTCCTTTTCCTTTTGCCAATTTTTCTAAGGCTGGCTTTCTGGTGTCCGGAGTTCTTGAGGTACTGTAGCGAGTGCCTGTGGCTGACTTTCTTACTCCACTGGGCTCTGTTAGGTGGTGGAGAACCAAAGGTGATCCTGAGCATCCAGGTGTATGGTCGCTTCCTACCAGAGATACTTGTTCACTATCAGACATAGCCTTATCCCTATCGAGGGTCAGTTCTCTAGAGGACATTCCTTAATGGTAGTTAGGATATCTCCCATATCCCCAAGCGGAGAGTTTAAAGGATGCCTTCGAAGAGAAGGACCTGGATGTTCCACTATCCTCGGTGTCGTATTCAATGAAGGGATGCTACTAGAAGGATGGTATATATAATTATTTATAGATTTCAGCGAAATCATATAGTTTAGGGACAAGTTTAGCATCTGTGAACTAGGAGGGTTCGTAGAGGTTCGGTAGGAATTAGATCTCAGGAAGGGAGTCCTATCGGAAGGTTTTGACAGAGTACATAAGGTTTTGTAAACGAGGTTCCAGAATTGACCAGTCGAGGAGGGTGGAATCAACTATGACCTGGTGTGATTCCACTCGTATGACTTAGTGTTAAGGGTAGTTGATTCTTAGGGCAAGCGAATCGAACTAGGCTTAAATCTTTCTTCGTAGACGGAGAATGTCTAAGAAGGCTCGTAGGTCAAGATTTTTGAGTTCAAACGTATGATTTTGATAAGATCTCTTCTCCGTTGCTTGATGATGGCTAAAGCTCGGGAGGCACTTCCATATTTATATCCCGCGTCTGAGTGTTCGCGGACTACAACAGGTTTCCCTATAAACAGGTATTTTCTTCCAAACCTTCGTCGCATAATCCAAGAGCGAACCCGCTTTGACCCTGAAACTTTCTCTTCCCACGCACATCTAATGCTATGATCTGAGCTTCCGACTTCTCAGAGGGTGTGTACCCCCTTAGTCTGAGTTGTCAACCCTCTTTCGGCTGTCAAGATATGGCCGCCCTGTTTGGAACGTACCAATAACTTCTGAGAACTCCAAGGGGCCAGCTTGATGGTTGGCCGAATCTGCTTCGTGCTGTCTTATCCGGCTCTGCAGCTGGCTTTCTGGATGACTAGTGTTCACGATCGGGCCAATACCTTCTCGTCTTCACTGCCTCTCCTTGTCAACTTGTTCCGATAGGTTCATTGACCTTATAGGCATCACGGGGACGTCAGTGTACTCTCGGTGTGTATCGGAGTAGCCTACTTTAATCGCGCATTCATACCCATCTAGGACTACCCGGGCTCTCTTGTCTTCATCTGGGTGTAACTCCATGAGCTGTTGACGGAATTGCTTCGTACCACTTCCCAGACGTAGCTAGAGATGCCATCACATATACCCTGCGGACAGTATCCGGTCAGTCGGACGGCGACGACGTATACGGGGTTACGAGATGTGTTCCAATATCTCGTTTTTCCTAGAAAACGAGCAACTGCACCTGGTGTCAGTGTCGACTCCCAGGGCGAACGTCGGGGCCACAGGGGGGTAATTGCCTGTGGAGGTTCAGATTCATGCACTTCCTTCTGAAAAGTCCTGTAATCCTCTTGGGAGTCGTTTGTGCCTAACACGAGCTGCCTCCTCTGTGCGGTTTCTCCCGAATCGCTTTTTCAAAGGTTACCCTATCTTTAGGGATCCCAAAAATAACAATAAAGAAAAATTAAATATACAATTTTTAACCATAAAACCCCAACTTTTAACAATTTCCGAAATATATCTGTCCCTTCTTTAACTCGACTTGGTAGGGTGAAAAACCTAACGCGTTTACTTGGCCACGCTGGGAAAACCTTTTCCTTGTTATTCAACATCTGCCTGCTTTGGCATATCCAGATTCTCCCTATGAAACGCCTCCACCAATTCCTGTGCATGTTCTAATTGGTCTGGTGGTTCCCAAGTATTTTCATCTTCGGAACAGCCAGTCCACTTCATAAAGCGCCGTAGCTAACGCATCGGTCGGTTCCGACCTCCAACGCGCCGGGTATAAGACATTATTTCACTCTTCACGATTCTTTCGATTTCCCATTCAAAATCTGAATCGATTTCTTCTGGCTCGCCGGGAGGTTGTTCCCTTACTGGTCGATTAGAGGTTCGATAGGGTTCCAACAATGATACATGAACTATCCAATGGATCTTCCATCTTAGTGATATTTCTAGTTTGTACTCACGTTTACCTCTTTTTTCCAATACCTTAACCGGGCTATACAGCTGTGGCTAAGCTTCTTTGAGAGTCGTTTGGTCCAAATGTTCTTTGCATTTAACATGACCAGGTCTCCGACCTTGATGTCTGATTGCTGCTTTGCTTTGCGGTCATAATATTTGCTCATATTTTCCCGCGTTTGTTCTAACGCTTCTCTGGCCTGTTAGTGTATTGTTTGTATCCAGTGTGTATATAGCTGGGCGCCTGGATTTTGGGCTTCACGTTCCTTCATCCTTTCTGTTTGTGGGTGGAATCCATAGTTTGCGTAGAAGGGTGACATGCCATGTGCGTACGTTACCGAATTGTTGTAGGCATGCTCGGCTAGTGGTAATAGCTGGTACCAGTCCGTTTGGTCGTAATTGATAAAGTTTCTGAGGTATCCTTCCAACACTTGATTCGTCCTCTCTGTTTGTCCATCAGTTTGTGGGTGGTACGCAGTTGACATCTTTCGTTTTATCCCCAAGGTTTTGCATAGGGATTCCCAGAATTCCCATGAAAACTTTGCATCCATGTGGGATATAATTTCCGCTGGAAGTCCATGTAGCTTCCAGACTTCCCTCAAGAATACGTTTGCAACTTCCTTGGCAGTTGCATTACCTTCCAAACCTATGAAGTGAGCCATCTTTGTAAACCTATCCACGACTACCATAATTTTTATTCTTCCTTGTGATTCTGGTAGTTGTGTGATGAAGTAGTTTGATATAGATGACCAGGCTGCGAATGGAACTTCTAGAGGCTGCAGCCGACCGAACCGCGCATGTCGTGGAGATTTATTAGGTTGACATTCGTCACATGACCGTACGTAGTTATTATTCCACGCTGTCATCCCTTTCCAATAAAAGTCTCTGGTGACGATTTCCAGAGTCTTCTCCTGTCCAAAGTGTCCAGCTATTTCAGAGTCGTGGCAACCTTTGGCTATAGTTGTCTGCAGCTGTTTGTTGTCAGGACTATATAAGCGATTCTTATAGTATATCAGTCCTTCCGTTACCGCCCAGTGACTTGGTAATGGTTTGCCCTCATCGGTTAACGTTTCCAATTCTCGCTTGCCTTCCTGCCAGTCTTCTTCGTTTTGGCCTGCCTCTTTAATGGTTTTTAATAATGTCTGGTCATATTTCCTAATATCAACCTTTGACATTATAGCGTTAGACATTAGGAGTATCCCTTTGCCTTGTCTTGCTTGATGGTCTGTTTCATCAAGAAACTCATTGTCGGCCTGGTCCTCTTGCAAGTCTGCAACCACTTCCTGGGTCTTTGTTGCCGCTGATCGTCTGGGTGATACATCCGTGCTTTCAAATCCCCCTTTGGCCCTTGCAGTATCTGCTTGTCCATCCACTTGCATCGCTTCCGCCATGTGTATGTTCTTAATGATCATTTGTGCCATTCGGTCCCCTTTGCGAACCTGGCAATCTTGGTTTCCATGGTTCATTATGATAACCTTGACTTCTCCGGTATAATCAGCGTTGATTACTCCTCCGCCAATGCTGATTCCAAATTTGGCGGTCATTCCACTGCGTGGTGCCAACAGGTCGTATGTTCCTTTTAGTAATCCAACGGAAATTCCCGTTCCCACCAACCTTTGCCCTTTGGCTGGAATTATAAAGTCCTCTAGTGCGTATAGGTCGTGTCCGGCTGCTAGTCTGGACACTTTTGTAGGCATTCGTGCATTTGGAGACAGCAATTTTATTCGCAAGAAACCAGTCGATTCTGTGCCAATTATTCTTTCCTCACGTTCTGGCTGATTTAAATGCACCAGTGTGATTTGGAAGTGAGAAGGCTTGAGTATTGACTTTTCGCTATGCGCAGCTCCCTCCTCGGGATGGTACTCCTGCCGTCGGCTTAGTGCATCTGGCTTTCCGCCTCGCTCTCCTGGTCGGTAAACATTCTTGAAATTGTATTTCGCTAGCTGCTGAGCCCAACGTATTTGCCGTCGATTCCATACCTTAGTTGTAAGGAAGTTCTGTAGATTCTGGTGATTAGTGTACACAGTCACTGGTTTTTCTGTACCGACCAGGTACTGTTTCCATTCCTTAAATGCATCCAGAATTGCCAATAGTTCCTTATCATAGATCTCATAATTTCCCTCTGCTGGGCTCAGCTTCCGTGAGTGTAAAGCCACCGGATGTAGCTTTTTGTCTTTAAACTGTGAGAGGACACATCCTAGGGCAAAATCGCTAGCATCTGTTTCCACAATTGTTTCTCTGTCAGGGTAGAAATGACAAAGTATAGGGGCAGAGATGAATCTTTTCTATAGTTCTTCAAATGCAGCATCTTGTTCTGGCCCCCAGCTGAATTTTCTGGGGTCGCCCTTCAACGTTTCGCTTATTGGTTTGCAGATTTTTGAGAAATCTTTAATGAAATGTAGGTAAAAATTGGCGAAGCTAATGAATATTTGCACCTCTTTGACCGAGCTTGGTGCCTTCCAATTATTTATGCTTTCGACCTTTCTTTCACTCATGGTGACTCCCTCAATTGCCACCATATACCCCAAAAATTCCACTGTGTCGAAAGGAAAAACTGATTTGGTGGTCGATACCGCTAGATCATATTCCTCCAAGCGAGAGAGTACCTTTTTGACCAAGTCAACATGTTCTTTCTCTGTCTTGGAGTAAATTAGGATGTTGTCTAGGTAGACCACCACTCCATGATCTAAAAATTCGAGAAGAATTTTGTTCATCATGGCCTGGAATGTGGCTGGCGCGTTTACCAGTCCGAATGGCATTACTTTGTATTCAAAGTGGCCGTATCGGGTCTGGAAAGTTGTTTTCCACTCATCTCCTTCCTTTATTCTTAGGAGGTAATAGCCATCTTTTAAGTCTAGCTTAGTGAATATTTTACCGCCTGCCACGCGGTCGCGAAGCTCGCTCATTAGGGGTAGCGGATATTTGTTGGCTACCGTTAGCTTATTCAACAGCCGGTAGTCCACACATAGCCTCATCGAACCATCAGGTTCAGGGACAAATAAGATTGGAGCCCTAGCTGGAGATTTACTTTCCACTATTGTCCCTTGATCCTGCAGTTTTTGCAGGTATTTGCTAAGGAAATCCAGCTGGTAGGCAGACATAGGATATATCGGGCCCCATGGTGGTACCGCGCCCGGTATCAAGTCAATAGTGTGGTTAAACGTTCTTCTGCCGCCTAGTTTTTCTGCCGTTTCTGGTGCAAAAACCCTCTTAAATTCATGGTATTCCTAAGGTATTTGCATAATTTCTTTTGACTCTGGAGTGGGTGCTATTTCTATTCTTCCAATATATCGTGCTTCAGGGTCGTATGCCACAGTTTAGTCCCATTCAAATGTCAAGTCTATGCCTTCATCATTAACATGACTTTGGCATTTATCGTCTTTAAATATCCATTTTTGCGCATCCTCAATGTGCGTTATGGATGTTCTGAATGCCACCATCCAAATGGGATCATTAGGTCATATTTGCCAGCATTAGCAATTTCACAAGAAATGTGAGATAGGTGTGCATTGCTTCCGATCTCTAAGAGAATAGGATATGTGTAGTGTTTTCCCCCATTTGCTGCTGTGGCTCCTTCAAAGGTGTAAATGTCCAAGCTTTTTGTGCGGGTGTGGTATGATAAGCGATGTTTATTAACCTGTTCTTGGTTAAATAGGAATATATTAGATCCTGAGTCTAATAAAACACGGATCGGGATCCTTTCTTCATTTGCTTCGATGGTTGCCCTGCCTTCTGAGCATGAATAATAAGGCGGGGCAGGTGCAGTGGTTTTATTTCTTTTATTAGGGCCTCTAGGGGCCTGTGCAGTTCGTTTGTATGACATTTTCGTTGTTTTGGTAACTTAGGGTGTTTTTACCATGCCCGCACAGTTTCGGCTATTTAAGCCTCCTCAGACAAACTAAAATCTCTCTCTTTGGTGTACTGGGCAGCCCTCTACTAGCTGTCTTTACCCCTTGCCGAAGGGTTCCCATACACCTGCCATTTGCCCTTCTCAGCCCACACTTTTGTCTTCACTGGAGCTGTACTCGTATCGTTTTGACACTATCAACGTATTTGGGCTCCGGGGATTCTTCACGCATCACCTCGTTTACCCCTGGAGTCTATCGTGCCAATCCTGTCCATAAAACCTGAGTCCAGGTACGGGACGGATTTACCCCGCTCCATTTAGCATGTGAACTAGGTGGCCGTAGTTACTCATTCTCTTCCACTTCATATTTCTTGATGTCCGGGATCCTGTTCCGTTTCTCCAACTATTCCGTTGTCCAGCCGACCTGTAATATATTTTGTTCCTAGAAGGCTTCTCACTATCCAGGCTAGACTAATTTCCCCTTATCATTCTTAAGAAGTTCCTAGTCAGCGCTGGTCTGTCCACTCTTCGTTGGATCTCTTTTAAGGATTTAGGGCTTTATAAGGATCCGGGATTGGTTGACTGTCTGCCGTTCTGAGGTCCGATATACATCAAAGGTGGCACTCCGCTTTCCTCTTTTTGAGTTTTAGGTTCCCAGAGTTAGACCCAGACAACCCGAGCCGCCGTCCAAGTTAATAGCTTCTTGCTCGCCTATAATTCTTAGGTCTGCGATACTCCCGTAGGTCTGGATTGCTTTTCTTGACTCTCGCTTTGGTTTTGAGTTTCCCACGGATAAGCGCGGAATACCTGCTAGTAGGACCTTGCAGAGGTCGAGTCCGCTTGTTGATATCGGTTTCGTTAGGGGGTCCATAACCTAGTACCCGGTCGCCGTCGCTGCCAGTGCCTGCAATCCTTTTCTAGGTTTCATCCATGTCGTCCAGTTCCCAAATCCTGCGCTGGTTGACTTGGTTCACCCTAGTCGTAGGTTCTGGTTGCCCCTTTGTTATCTGGGGTCGTCGATATTGGGGTTTGAAATTTCCCCTTTTTTGCCCTATAACCGATACTAGAGCCTATTTCCTGCAGAACTTCCAAGTATGGTCAGCCAACGTGCAATGGGTGCATTCATTGGCTTTCTTCCTTTCTTCAATTTTGTCCTTAGGGATTCCTTTATGAGCTTCAACCCAACTTGTATGCTTAACCATTCCTTCAGCGGGGGCTTTTTTCCCTATTTCCGCTTGTTTTTTCAAGTTGTATGCTGCCTTTTCAGCTGCCGTATAGGTTTTTCGTTTCTTATTTGCAGCAGTAGTCTTGCTAGATTTTGATTCCTCCTCCTGTTTACTTTTCTGGGAGTCGCTATTACCCTGGTCGTTTTTTCTGAATAGCCCTTGCTGTTCTTTGAACGATTCTTCCGCTTTGGTAACCCTGCGGACTGCCTTGATCCATTCACTATCCAAGTCATGATTCTCATGTGATAGCGTACGCATGGCCACAATAGGAAGTTGACGCTGAATTATGGTTCTCCAAGCGATACCAGATACTTCCGCCTTGATGTTGTGGTTTGCCAGGGTGAGGAGATACTTCTCTATATCCCCTGTATACCGCACCTTCTCCATCTCGGCTAAGGCTTTTTGTGCCTTATGCAGTCCTGAGAATCCTTCTTTAACTTCGGCTCGGAAAGTGATCTAGAAATCATAACCGACATGTTTTGGGAATCCGAGGTCCCCAGTCAATTTCTTTCGATAGGTTATCGAGAAAGGGGCTACCTCGGTTCCTTCCATTCTTCCTAACACATGCTTGATGCGTTCTTCATCGTTTTCCCATTGCCATGGGTTCCTCCCAAAGTAGTACTTGCAATTTAATAACCATACTCGCACATCCTGAGTCGGCTTATTCTCTAACTTGAATGGTGGATCCCCTTGCTGGCGTTTGGTCCTTGACAAGGCTTGCCCTAGTCGGTCGACCCATGTGTCGGCTTTGCATTCAAACTTACGGCCAGACAAGGGTCTTCGTGATGGCTCACCACCCCGTCGTGAGGGACCGCCTCCGTCTTCCGACCCAGGGTCATCATCTCCTGGGTTGTGTGCATTCGCTGGGCGCGGTGGAGGTTCTTTTCCGCCATTTCCGTTTCCATCCCCACAATCCACTGCCTTTGCCCTGACTCTTCGGGGAATGAACCTGAACTCTTCTCCACCGTCCACCGTGGTTCGTTTTTCCAATCCCGGATTTTCCACCGGTGTGGTGCCACTGTTTCCCACACGCTTGTTGGGTTCCTCGCAACTTGTAGTTGCATCAGGGTTTCATTCATCCGAGTCAACATTCGATTTAGCTGTCCGGATGCAGCATTCTGCCTGATCACATAGGCCTCTCTTTCTGACCGTTCTTGTTCAAGGCGTTGGTGCAGTTCTCGTAACTCGTCTCTGGTTCGCTCATGTTCTTTTTGTGCGGCTACTTGTCTTTGGAGGAGTTCTGATTTTTGCCTAGCCAAAGCTGGTTCTAGCTGGCGGTCTCGGTCCAGCGACTCTTGTCCTGTTGTCCCAATGTTAGCATGAAGTTGGGTACTAACCGCTTCATGATGTGCAGCCCGTTCTTCCTGCGCCTGCAACTTTGTTTCCAATCGTTTGGTGGTTGCATCTTGCAGTGCGGCGGTTTCGGTTGCTAACATTTCAAGTCCCGAATTGACCTGGGTTAGGGTTAGGGGTTAAGTAGTATTAATTAGGGACAGGACCCAAAGTACTCAAGTACCAGAAGACACAACCATACGAGACAACCTAGAAGAACCAAACCAGCAAGCACAGACCAAGTAGACCACAACCATACAAGAAGCAGCACACCCCGCATGCTACAAGACAAGTCTCATTATCCCCCAGACGGTTGGAATTCAAGAATCCAATAAACAAACAGACCATCCGTACAATGCCCCAAATAGAGGCAGCAAGATGAGCAGCACACGCCCCACTCAGGGCCACAAGATCACCGGCACCAGGCCCGCAGTGAAGGCCAGGGGATCAAAGGTACAAGGCCCACAATGATGGTCACGAGGTCAAAGGTACAAGGCCCACAATGATGGGCACGAGATCAAAAGCACAAGAACTGCAAAGCTTGATATGACCAAGAAGAGACGAGAGAGCAAGTAAAGACGATATATGTGACCCAATGAAGCAAGTTTTAACCAAAGAAGATTCACAAGACAGCTGGAGGCAGGACTTGATATAGTTCACTATGCACTAACACATAGCCATGATAGCAGAAACGGAGTGCCTAAAACACAACCAGAAAGGTTACAAGTAAGATATTAAAAAGCAGAGACAAATCAAACTTGCTCCTATAGTTCTGACAACAAAAAAGGTAGAGATAGAGCTTTTCCTGAAGAGCCATAGGTGAAGAGGAGTCGGATATGGAGAGCAGGAATAAGCCAATGTGATTACAGCCATGATTAACCACACATATGAATTAAAATGTGGACTGGGTAAGCAAATAAAGCAGGCAGTTTCATCAGGGTAATGCAAAGAGCAGTACAGGTAGAGACACAAAGAGTGTGATACTGGCAATTAAGTGGGAAAGGTTAAGTTGAGAAATAGGGGAGAGGGAAGAAGGAATTGGTGGCCAATTAGGATTAGGACCGGAGTCCTGAAATGTATACAGACCTGCTATAATAACTTTGACATGGTGGAATACCAGAAATCCAGTAAGATTTGTGCTTTCTTCCATTGACAGTGATTAAGCAAGAAGTCCATAACCGTATACTTTGTATCGGTGAAATGCACGATATCCAGTTGGTACTGTTGTAACGACCCCTAGATCAATTGGTATACCTTACCGAACCTCAGCCCAGCCAGTGATCCTACTAGGACGTGCTACATTCGCTTAACCAGGTATTTCTAGCTCGTGGAATCGCGTGTAACAAATAGGTCAGTTACGCGGAACCTTCTGGTGACGCAAAGGGGCGTTACACAGACTTCCGCAGTGATTTGCACCAATATAGGGCCCAGTTACCCTACCTTGGGGATCGCGGGTGAAATCGTGGACCTCAAGTTACCCTCCCCTAACGTTACGCGAGACGTGAAATCCTACTACCAGTACCCCAGGGTCGTTGGAGTGATTTTGGCGCATCCAACACCCCCTTGCGGCTCCCACTTTCGCCCCTTGCGACAGGTGGGAAAGGGTGACAGTTGGTAAAAGCCTAACAAAACCGAGAAATCGGAGGTGGCAGCGTAACCCCGTATACGTCACTGCCCTCCTTCCGACCAGATGCTGTCCGCAGGATATATATAGGGGTGGGCGACGGCCGACCCGGGCAAGTTGTTAGTATTGACATCAGATGGCATCATGAGGGTACTCTAGGTGCCTATAATCCCTATGGAATGTATGGGGGTCCCCTGGAATAGCTATCTGAGAGTCGGGGATAAACGGAAGTTTGTACGGCTAAAACTCTACTACTTACACAACGATAGCCCAGGCGCTATACCATTACTGAGGGACGTTACAGGACTCTAAGAGGCATTCAGTCTTATTACGGCTAAGGTGATCCCTGAACGGTTGGCTATAGGTAGCGCCTATTTAGCCAACTCAGTAAAGACACTTACCGGGGGAGCTATGCAGTCATAAGAAAAGCTGCCGATAGGCCAAGTAGACACGGTTGACTGCAGTGCTTGCATAGACGGAAAAAAGCTATAGGGCTACTGAGTCTCATACCTAGGTTTGGGTCAAAAGTCGGATTGTCAGTTGGCCATTGACAAGACGGCGATCGGAAAGGTTTTTCTCTCCTGCAGTCATAATCAAAATGCATTGCAGAAAACCACTATGATTGAACGGACTCAACTTACCCGAGCGATCCACAGGCCCTGAAGTTAATTCCGGAAGGGCCATGTGTCAGATGATTCCTGAGTGGAGAAGGGAGCTCTCTTAACGGTCGGAGTAGGGATGGGTGTCGTTGGCTTTATAATTCTACTTAAGTAAACGCGAACGGCACTCAACTCTGATAACCAACTATCCTCTCGTGAAGACTTGAATTGAGTGAAGCTCTGGCTTAACGATATTAAGTTATATCATTTGATTCAATTATTTTTTTCTTTACCTTCAGTGAACTTTGCGTTGAGTCTTTTGGTGCAGTCGCAACCTTAGGATCCATCTTCCTATAGGGTGCCCCCGTTACAACTGTTGAGTCTGGACCGTACTCAAAAGGGGTAACGGATATGGCATGCATTGCACATGACCACGATTGAAGCGTGACCCGCAAGTACATTTCCTACTCCAGCCAAATACACCACGTCTCCAGGCAAGGAACTTTGACTGTAGAGCAGAGGGCGCAAATAGCACTTTGTCACAATGCAAGGGCCCCGTCGGCTGTGCGGGCTTCGTAATTTGTAACAGCTTGGGGGCATTGTGCGGAAGTTGTAAAATCTTTTGTTGCTTAACGTCCATCAAAGCAATGGAGAGATTGTGTTTTGTTTACGCAGGTGTATGCATTCCCGGTAGTTTCAAGCCAGCTAGATAGAGAGGTGGTGGATCGAGAAATCTAGCCAGTAGTGTCAAGGACTGACATGCTTGTGACCTGTTCGATATAGAAGAGTAGGAGGGTCGCAACCTGGTTGGAAAGTACTGAAGCATGGATCGTACAGGATTGTCAGAGCTGGCTGTAACGAGATGATGGTAGAAGCGGGTAAACAAATGTCTACTGCGATCTTCAAATGGTAAGACACCCAGAATATTGGCTGTAATGTGATTGCGCTTTGCATTGCCACCAGCAATCCAGTTGATGCAACCATGATAGCAGTTTCAAAGGGTCCGCCATGCCGGGCCTTTCTTATTGGAAAGATAGTGGGAATAGAGAAGAGGGAGTGAATATTCCAAAGTAGGGGAGAGAATGGCCTTGAAAATATTGTATCTGATGCGTGGAGACCAGGTATCCGAATACCAGGTTATAGCACCACGTAGGGAGCCAACACGTTTGGCAAGCATATCAGCTTGGGCCTGGTAATCGATACCCGTGTGGCAAAAAATGACACCTAAGTACTTGTACGAGTCAACCGAGGGAATCCGTTCGTGATGCAGCAAAGGGGTCACTGTATGTTTGGTGATCTGCTTCATCCCAGTATAGAGATGTCCACATTTGGCAATATTGAAAGACATGGCCCGCTGTGTTGCCCACTGATAAGCACAATCTAGCAGCTCTTGTGATCTGGAGAGGGTTGGTGCCATAAGGACACCATCATTGGCGAAGAAAAGAGCAGACGGTACCTGACTTGGTTGGTCCTGATTGAGTAGTTGAAGTAAACTATTGATAAAGCGACTAAAGAGTATTGGGGAAAGTGGTGAGCCCTGAAGGAGACCAGATTTCCGCTGCGATGGGGTCGATAAGGCACCATTGACAACAACCGAAAATGACATATCATGATACATAAGTTGATAGATTAACTGCAGAACGACAGGGTGAATTCCCTGTTTCTCAAGTTCAGACTTCAGATGGGGCCAGCGGACCTTGTCGAAAGCCGAACCGAAATCCAAGAAGGTAACATGACTGGCTTTGTGACTTTGAATCTGGTGGGCGAGAGCCAGGACATTCGGCAGACTAGAGTATCCACTATGGAATCCGGCCTGAATGGAGGAATATTGCATATTTCCGGAATGTGTAACAATAGGTAATATTAGACCTTCGAATATCTTGCGAAAAATGCAGATGAGGCTAATTGGCTGTGTATTAGTTCCAGTATATGGGTGTTCTTTATCCTTATGTAAAGGAAATAGTAAGGAGTCATTCCACCTACGTGGTGTTCTTCCAGTACGCAAGAATGCATGAAACAGTACAAGGAGTTCCGAAGGGAAGGTCGTGTCAAGTAGTGGTTTAAGCATTTGAACATGGATACCATCTAACCCTGGTGATTTAGTGGTAGACATTTTGTGGATTTGTTTCTTAATTGTATCTTCGGTAAGGACTTGAAGAAGACCGGATCCCAGCAGCAGTTCATCGGGAAATGGTGGAGCTAGTGCTGCCATGCGGCCAAGGGTAGCGGTTGTTCTGGTTCGAGTATCACCAGAGTTGAGTAGTCGGTGAGGGTATGGTACACCCGAGGAATTAACATCAGGCGGATTGAATATCTGCAAATAGTGATGTACACATTCCTCACTGGGTGTTTCAGTTGAGCTATGGGATACCATAGGGGTAGCAGTAGAGGAGGCCCTAGAAGCTCGCTCAGGATTTGCATAGTGGCTGGCATATCCTCTCGTATAGTCAAACGATTGAGAACCTTATCAGGCTGCTGGCAAGCCAGCATGGGGTTGTAGTGTCCGAGGATTTGATTAGCGACGGTATGAATTTGGCAATACAGTAGGGTATCCAACATGTACACATCATAATGCTCAGAACCGCGGAATGAGTGACTGAACCTGTTTAGTGCCGACCAGGTATCCCGGTATCTTAGCGCAGTATGGGGACTTTTTAATCTTTGTATATGAAATCATAGGGGACGCAAGTCATTGACATTGTTATCGGCAACCACGGGTGATCATACACTTGATAGTGTGCATGACTGGCATGTAACCATGAGGATGTAGTTGTGATCAGTGTGGAAAGAGAATTGTCGTGTAGGTAGCTAGGTGAACTGTAGCCTAGGTTGCATTTCTAACATGGCAAAAGCATGATCGGGTATGTTATTGACTACTTGGTGACTCCTCTGTTCAGCCAGGTGAACCATACCATGCTGCACCGACTCGGACTGTATAAGCTGTGATCGTAGGGAGCCAGAGCCAGGCAATCGACCTTGGTCCGAGGTTTGATAACAATGAAAGCTGGTATTGAGATCATACAAGAGTAAATCTGGTTACCCAGGGAATGCAATTCGTCACGCAGAGTTAGGTCAGGGATGGAATAGGGAGGAAAGTAGACGCCGGCAAGGCGCATGCTGGGCACTTTAATTGTAATAGAATATTCTGTAATCCAGGTTTGTTGAATGAGGGTGCGAAAATTTGGTTGTACAAGTAGGTAAATTCCACCGCGGTGGCGGCCATGACGAGGTTTGTCTTGTATGTTTGGGTTAACTTGAGTGGAGGAATGAACAAGCGGATGTGCTAAGCGCGATTCATGGTTCTGATACCTGTGTTCAGCAATGAAAAGACAGTCAAAACATTTCTCGAGGAGGCTAATAGCTTGGGCAAACTTTCCATCAGTAGAGAGTTTGCATTTACATAACCTATTCGAAACATTACTGTGAGGTGGAGGAGGCAGCGCGTGTTGGCTTGAGTACCAACATCTTACGTAGTCGTTCTTGACTAATGCTGATTTGTATATTAGCCCTAGAGTACGTTATATTCAAGTCTCATGGGGAAGGCTGTAGGTTACATACCATTCAATACTTTCCATACTAGAATTCAGCCTTTTACGTGATTCCAAACTGTGGTTATCCTTCGCCACACCCTTATCAACTCGATCCTTGACATCGCGTTTGCTCTTGGGTATATCCGGCACTACAGCCTTGTGTTGTCGTACAGGACCTTCGGGAATGTAAATTTGGTATTGCTGAGAAAGACACTTTTCCAGCAGCCTACCAAGACCACGATTTTTGGCCCATTCCATCAGATATTGACGGGTGGTGTCAACCCTTGTGGAAGCAACAGAGGAAGAAATACATTTCACAAAATCCTCTTTCAGGATGGCCTCCTGCTTTAATGGTATAATATCCTTCTCCCACTCGAAGGGTGTATGCGCGAGTGGATCGAAGAAGTTGCGAACATAATAGGCGGACTCTTTGGAAATCCAGTTCTTCATTTGTTCTGTATGGTTCTGATCCACTAGGATTTCGAGTATGGAACGATCAATCCAAGAGATGTTATGTATATATCGAATCTGGAGACAAATCGGTTTCTTGGAGAGAAGGCGCTTGACATCGCCTATGGGAAGGTATGGTACCCCACGCACATAAATGGCGACACTACGCACTGCTGGTAGGGTCTTGGCTCACTGCATTTGAGACGGGTTATGAAGTGGATCACAAGCCAGTAGAGGCCGTGATGTGGTCCAAGTTTTTTTAGACATTCCGGATGAACCAGGTAACCTGTGGTGTACCTTTGGGGAGTTGGCAACTGCAGTAGTATAGGTTGGTTGTCCCTTGGCCTTACCCTTTGACAAACCTGGATGATCTGTGTAGTCTCCAAGTGCTTCGTCTCCAGAGGGTGCGTGAGAGGAAATTGCGGTTTCTGGATATACTAGGAAAGCGACGGCTCGGGAAAGATCGGATCCAGCTGGACGGCTTTGATCTTCAATTTCTGAGCTAGTAATGGTAGGACCTCGCTAGGGCTTTTGAACAAAGTGGCTTAGTAAGTTAAAATACCTCGCATAGGGATCTTAATACCCCTTGAAAAATGGAGGTTTAGGATATTACAGCAAGTCGATCATGATGCAAGCATAGTTAGCAACTTACTAAATCTCCGCCAATATTGGAAGACCTCTCATCTGCCCTTTCCGACACCACTAGTATATCCTGGGACTTACATTACTTGCGTACAGTAATTTCTAAATGCTCGCCCGCCGTTCGTACCTTTTCTAGTGAGGTACGCAACATTTGCAGCTCCTCCCGGATTTGCTCCATGGATGTTGGTTGCGCAACTAGATGGTCGGCGGGGTTTGTTCTCATTCCAGCATTGAAGTTTCCAAAAAAGAAGATTATCGAAGCAACAGCCTCTGTGTACAGAGTTTCCTTCGTGTACTGAATGTGAAAGGATGGAATGAACTTTTCTGACATGGAGGACGGGGACGTGTAATCGTGCACGGGAAATGTATATGGAGAAGGTCAAGGTCGGGTCAAGGAAAGGGAAACAATATGGAAATTGTAGAAAATATTGTTACTTACTCCCGGTCTCAATGGACAAACGATAGTCTGCAGACTGAATTGTTTTTGAAATATCACAAAGTTGAATAAAGTCTGTAACGCTAATTGATTTTCCGCAATACTGAGGTGAGCGACAAACGAAGCGTCGATATCGGCGACCCTCCACACTTGCCTTTCCGGCAACATCTTTGTTGAAGGCGCAGCCTGTGCTATCACGGTATCCACAATCTGCACATCTTAGCGTAGTGTTCAATTTTGCATGTAGCAATTCTGCCGTATCACGCTTGCCATCCTCCTCCGCTCTGGGAGGGACTGCGCTGGATCTTCCCATCACTTCAACCAGCACAAGTAGATCCGCCTGTAAGTACCAGGTTCTTTCTAAACTGTAGCATAGCGTAAATTAGGTCAATTAGCGTGATCTGAATAATGGCAGGTAATCTACCATATCCAAGACAATCTCTAGCACACACTTGGCAAACTCACCACAACTGCAATTCTTTTCCTGGGGTCACTGGGGCAATCAAGGACTAGCAAGCGAAGCATAAAAGGGATGGCTGCCCAACTCTGCCGCTGTCGCAGAGGTTCTTGCTCCCTGCTTCCACCTCACAGGGTCTATCAGCTAGAGACATCTAGGAACGAGGAACCATTCCAATTCTCGCATGACCAGTCAGGTCAAACCCAGGGTTTGACTTACCTTTTATTCTCCTACCGGTGTTCCGACGAAAACACATCTGTTGTTCGTCCTCTCCTTGATACAACGTGTGCGTTAAAATGTGTGTACTAATGCTGAGCAAGGGATAGAATAGTCATTATTATGGGATCCGTACAACACTCTGCTCTCTATTGATACTGATAGATGAGATCCCTCTACCGAGCTGCAATTTTCGTTGGGTTATCTACAATTTAAGGTTAACATTCCCGTTACCAATTTCATCAACCTTCCTCAATAGTCATTGTAGCAAATATGGTAAATGGTATCACTTACCGTAAGTGTTTTCTAACAGGTCAGGGAAGGAACCGTTCAACTCTGGAACTTTTTATCTGCGGGAGTCTGTGGCACAGGTAATGGCTTTCCTCTTACCCCTGCATTCATTATTTCCTGGTCACGGATCAAAGATGGGGGAAAGTCAAACCGTGAGTTTGACCATGACCGGAGTGCAAGTTACAATCCTCATGTGTGGTGGTAGGGTTCGGATCGTGCGGAAAATAGGAGAGATTGTCTCTGAGAGCCTGGGTAAAGGGACGTCCGGGATACTTATACAATTTATTTCCACACTAGTACAGGAACTAGTCGTGAGTTGTGTGTCTATAAACGGCCAATTCTCCTTATTATCTACTATTTGTAATAACACTAGAGCACCAGGGTCTAGGCTATTTGGATAAATTCTTCGTATATCGTGGTAAATCTTTCCCCCTCCTGTATAGAGATGATCTTGTTAGTTTAGGATTCTAGCAAATACCGGCTTCTAGACTTGCACCTTTGAGTCATTATGGCATCAGCAGGCCGGTTTGTATATCAGGTTCCTCTCTCGACCAGGATGAATTTACCACACTTCCAGAAGTGTAACCATTCCACCATTCTTGAATAAGAGTGTATCAATGCTTCATGTATGCTAATTCCACTATCAACAGACAAAATGGGCCACACTTGGAGCGCTTGCAAGATGGTAGCATTTCTCCAATTGGCTACTTTATGGGATTAGACCGGAAGCAGGCCAGTCAATCGATGCAGCTCCTGGAGGATGAGTACAGGACCTATATATCAGGCCTCCGAGGTAATGCGGATCAATTGGAAGGACCTAGTCAAGAAATGGTTCCATGTTTAGGGGTACCTGCAATGCAAGACCTATCCAGCTATATTACTTCTGGGTTGCCTGCAGGTTTGCAGGCGACTCCAGGACCAAGGGGCTCAGAATTGACCATGGATGATTCCGCGAGGCCTGCAGACCATGAGAGGGCACAGATTGAAAAATTGATTTTCATTTGGGGAAAGCGTCGCTGGAGTGGCCGCTTTGAGCTATACCGCAAATACGAAGGTGCAAGCAACCTGACTCTATCCTGGTGGAACCGTCTCTTGTCCTGGATCTGGCATGCCTTGAACCCTGAGCACATGAGCAAAATGCATGCTGTCCTATTACGTCTCCGAACCAATACCCACACCATATCAAACATTCCCTTTGAGAAAAATACAGGAAGGATTAGGTCTCTGCTACAGCTGAAGATCGTTCAGGACTATCACAAGGTTGTTCGCGCGGACACTAACCACGAAGTTGGCGGTGTTCTTCAACGATTCCACCTTGCCGATTTATATCATTCCCACACCACATATGTCCAACACTTCCGCGATAAAGGATTAGCCTGGCAGACAGCTCGGCATGAGGTCAACTGTATCCTGGTCAAGGTGTTTACAGAGGAATTATACATTCCGGTAAGCACACAAAGTGTACAAAATCAGGTGAAGGAAGGACGTCAGTTGAGGGAGCTGTTAATGTGTCCTACGACCAGGGCAAACGGTGCAGGGTTGCTCCTCCTTCTGCCGATAACTCGGTTTGCTGATATTGTGCGTAATACTTCGGACCCGCTATGGAGCTTTGTTCTTGAGAGCCTTCCCAATATTTGTCCACGGTTAATGGAGGTCTCTCACGCTCTTACCCCTATTGCCGAGTGTATCAAGACCCAAGGCTGCGGAGTTATCACGCATCCACTTTTGGGATACGAGCTGAGATCGGCCACCAATATACACGATCTCACCAGGGAAGAACTGGATGCATGCTTGACCTCGCATCAGGACTAGAGCATAGTTGACGCAGTTCATGCCATTCAATCACATGGAAGAGTTCTAGATCCACAAAGGATAGTGGAGTTGGTGAGGAAGGACTGGGTCAGAGAGAATCACCGCGTTGGAATAGCATTTCTGGACCAGGCTCAGCACGTTAGTCAAGCTGCAAACCGGGAAATTGAGTCACTGAGGTCGCGTGGGAACCAAAGGCTACAGCGATCCGTCATTGACATTAGCCTGCCGGGTGGTTCAATTACCGCAGTACCGCTATCCAATCATGGATATGCCTGAGCATTGCGAACAAGCGCAAGGATATAACTTGAGTCACATAACCACCCAGGCTCAACTGGAGCCTCGCAGGTCCACAAGCGTTACTGCTCACCCGACCCACTAATAGGACTCGCATGTGGGAGGTCCAAGATTCCTAGAGGACATTGCGCCTTAGACATTGCTGCCAAATCCCTTGTGACTACGCAGGTGGAGCCAGATGAAACAACCGACAATGAATCAAGCCTGGATTCTTCCTCTGACTCGGACTCTTATACCACCTCGGCTGCCCCTTCACGGAGAGTCGATTCCAGGAATTTTAACAAGGGTGGATCTAGGTTGGAATCCACCGAGAGCTCCGACAATACGTGTACCTCTGCCGGATCGAGTGAAGCTCCAGAATATGATGTCCACCAGGAGCCTAGTCCAGATAATCCAAAGGAGAGATCTGGTACCAGCTCATCAAACTCGGACACAAAGTCCACAATTTCACAGTAAGGTCTACTGTTACAAACCTATCCTTTGTCTGCCGGTCTAGGCACACTATCTTCTTTAACAGCAACAGGTAACGATACGTACCGCTCGTCTTACCTCTCTTCCGGTCTCGTAGCCTTATGTCACCTAGGGAACGCAGAGTCCTTTCACTCCTAACCTGTGCGACTGCTCCTTAGCGATACTTTCTCGACGTCACCCTTCGTTCGGTGATGTAAACGGACGGTTGTAATAAGAGTAGAGTATAGATTAAACTAATAGGTAAAATATAACATAGGAAGTAACTTAGGTGGTTGCGTGAAGAGCTAGCTATCTGTGTCCGTGACCCTCCTTATATAGGTACTCATCCCATAACCCTAACCCTGGTGACTTTACTATGAGTCACCTCCTTACTATGACTGCCGTGTGAGTCATAGTATAACATACATCCTATGACTCACAATCCAAGTCATAGTATACAATCCCCATAGTATCCAATTTCCATTAAAGGTCATGAGCGCTAATCGCATCATATGCGTGAAACCACTGACTCATACTAGGAGTCAGGTGCGAAAGTCATAACATCATATGACCTCACAATCGTGAGTCATGAAACCATAAACATAAATCAAATCAAACATCATAATCATAAAAGATCTCACAAATCGTGAGTCATGTGAAATATTCCATGTTGCTAAGTCACGATTTGTGACAATAGCTCCTCTCTCCCCTCAGATTTAATCCCATCAAGCTATTCACCAAGTTTCATTACTTGGTTCCCAAATCTTCTCGCATCGCGACGCAACTGCGGTAAAAATTCTTCCGTTGTGCGTAACTGCTTAATGACCATCTCCAATGTCAGGTCTGCCACCTCGATAGGTCGTTTTTGGTGCGCAATGGTGGCTGGTTGCGCTTCGAGGGTCTCCTCCTGGAGTCTGATCATTCCTTGGGCCTCATCCAGTTGTTTTTCTAAACCCTAATTTTTTCTTTAGAGGCATTCGATATCTGCCTGCGTGTATTGGCTTTCGGTATCGTTGTTTCGGGTTTGCTCGCCACTCTCCAACCGTCACCTCCTGCCTTCCGTGCGCTGAGCATCCTTCCTGCTCAGTTCTTCTCTTTTACCCCACGCCTTGGGGTAGTAACCCGTACGGAGCTTCGCATCCCGGTGGGCATGATAATTATTTCGGTAGCACTCCTCCCATCTCGTTTCTGCATGTGGTTGTTTTGGCCAGTAACTGGCCCCTTCCTTGTCTTCTCTATGGACGTTGCAATTCTCGTCATAGCATGCCGTCCAGCTCATCGCGTTGTGTCCTGATGCCCTTTGCCGGTCCTCTACCGTTGCATAGCCTGGGCTAGTTGGAGTGATTTCTCGCATTGGGTCTCCCCACCCGTCGTTCGTTGCTTCTTGTGTGATTTCTTCCCAGCCTTGGTTTATCTGGGTATCGTTCGTGGAAGTGTTCGATTGCATTTTCCGCGTGTTCAAAGTTTTCCGCTGGGTACCAAACTTTATCGTGAGAAGCAGAGTATCCTGTCCACTTCGCTCGATATTGGAGTCTTCTGAAATGTAGTCGTGAATCGACTATTTCTTCAAGTTCGTATTCCGTTTCGCCTTCGATTTCGATTGGTCGTGGTGGTGCCTGGATCTGTAATGGGAATCTTTGGTCTTGGTAGAGTTCGAGAAGTGAGATGTGGATGGTGTTGTGTATTCTCATTGATGGGGGAAAGTCCAGCTTATATGCACTGTTCCCCTCTCTTGGCAAGATTTTGAAGGGCCCCATCTTTCTGTAATCGAGTTTCTTGCATGGTCTTGTGGTCCTTACATTCCTTGCTAGGAACCATACCATGTCTCCTGATTTCAAATTCGGATCGGGTTTTCTGTGTTGATCGTAATTTTCTTTTTGTCGAAGTTGTGCAGCCACCATTTCCTCGCGTATGGTATCGTGCCATTGGTTCATTTCGTTCGCCGGAATCTGCCGATCTGGTATCAGATGACCAATTGTGTCATGTTTCGGGTGCTGTCCGTAGTTTCCAAAACCGGGTGTTGTCTTAATTGTTTCTGGTTGTCCGTTATTGTAGGCGAACTCCGCAAAAGGTAATAGTTCGTTCCTATTATCCTGTTGATAATTGACGTATGCCCTTAGGTATTGTTCCAGGATGGCCTTGGTTCTTTCTGTCTGTCCATCTGTTTGTGGATGGTAAGCCGTGCTCAGTTTTCTTTCGATTCCCAACCTCAGGGCTGTTTCCTTCCATAGGTCCGAGGTGAACAGTGTCCCTGTATCGGTGATGATATCTTGCGATAGGCCGTGTAACCGAAAGATTTCTTTTGCAAAGGTTTGCGCGAATTGTTTTGTTGTCATATCTTTCCTATATGCAACAAAATGACTGATTTTTGTCAGTCGGTCGATGACTACCAAGATGGCGTCATAGCTGTTCGATTCTGGTAAATCTGTGATAAAATCCATTGAAATGGACTTCCATGGCTTATCGAGTGCTTTGTTAGATTGTAGTTGGCCATACGGAGCATGTCGGGATGATTTCGTTCCTTGACAAATGTCTCAGTTCTTGACATATTTCTAGATTGTTTCCCGCATTCCTGGCCAGTAGTAACTGCTACTGATGAGTTCCGTGGTCTTTGCTATCCCTCCATGTCCTGCTTGTAAAATGTCGTGATTTTTTCTGATAAGTTCTGTCCTTATCTTCTCCTCTTCTGGTACCTGAATCTTGTCATGGTACCATAGGCAGTCATCCTTCCATTGGCATAGCCCCAAGGCTACATCCTTCATCTCTTTTGTTCCTTGTTTTTGTGCTTTCCTTATCTCTTGTATGTGCGGGTCCCTCCCGCTCTGTTCCTTAAGATTTCTCATCTCCTTTCCGGGAAAGCTAATTGTATGCATTTTCTGTATCCTTATCTCCTCAAAGTATTTTTCTTGTGGTAATAGGATCCTTTGTTTCTGTTTGATCCTGTCGTCACCTTCTTCTGGTGCATCTTGACTTCTTCTTGTCAAGGCGTCTGGCTTGCCGCTTTCCTTTCCTGGCCGATATTCGATTCGTATATTGTATTGGCTTAACTTCTCGCTCCCCCGGATCTGTCATTCTTGAGATCTTTTGTTGTTGTGAAAGGGACCAGATTCTTATGGTCTGTGAGGATCCTTGTCTTTTGATGGCTTCCCAACACATATCTTCTCCATTCCTTGAGTGCCTGTACTATGGCCAAGAGCTCTTTGTCGTGAATATCGTAGTTGCATTCCGCATTCGTCATTGTTTTTGATCGGAATGCCACGGGTCGCCATATCTCGATTTCGCACTGTTGCGATAGAATTCCAGAACAGACATACTTCGATGCATCTGTTTCAATCATAATCAGTCTTTCCGGATTGTAAAGGGTGAGTACGGGTGCTGACGTTATTTTTTGTCTCATTGTATCGAACGCCTCGCTTTCTGCTGTACCTCACTCCCAATTTGCCTTTTTCTTTGTCAGATTGTATAGATGTTTTGCTGTCCTGCTAAACACCTCAATGAATCTTGGGTAAAGGTTGCAGAATCCCATGAATCTTTGGATATCGGTTTTGTTTTTCGGAATCGCCCATTCCCATATGGCTGCCGTCTTGATAGGATCCATCCGGACTCCTTCTTGGTCAATAATAAATCCTAAGTATTCCACTTCTGTCTTCTGGAATTCGCACTTAGTTGTCTTGATTCTCATTCCGGATTTTCCAATCGCTTCCTGGATTGTTCCCACGTCTTTCTGGTGCTGCTCCATTGTATCTCAGTATACCAGTATGTCATCCAAATATACTATGCAGCATATCTCCAAGAATCGGTGTAACGTTTGATTGATCCATTTCTGGAATGTTGCCGGTGCATTGGTCAAGCCGAATGGCACTACCAAGTATTCATAAGTTCCGTATCGTGTCGCAAATGTATTTTTCCATTCGTCTCCTTTCTTGATCCGCACGTTGTGGTATGCATCTTTAATATCCAGCTTCGTACAGTATCGGGCGCTATTTAGCCTATCCAAGGCTTCGCCGATGAGTAGCAGTGGGTACCGATCTTTTTGCGTGACTTCATTAAGTCCTCGGTAATCCACGCATAGTTGTAATTTTTCGTCCTTCTTTTGGACGAAAAGGATGGGTGCTCCTGTTTCCGCGAAGGAGTCTCGTATCTGTCCCCGTTCCAGATCCTGTTTTAAATAGCTTCTCAATTCTTCCAATTCTGCCACTCCTAGTGGATACAATCTCTTTGCTGGGATTGTCTTTCCCTTTTCAAGGTTAATCTCGTGGTCAACTCCTTTTCTGTAAGGCGGTAACATGGTTTTTTCTTTCTCTTCAAAGAGATCCAGGTATTGGTGATATACCTCTGGTATCATCTGTTCAAAGGGTTCTTTCCCTTGATACCTTTTGGCCTTAATAGCCAGCTCAGTACTGACATTCATTGCCTTCAAATCGCATTGGCCGTCCTCCTGATTCCACTTTAGAATGCCTGTGATCTCTCCTCTTCTGTAGAACTTCCCAAAGGCTTGGGCCGAGATCTCGCAGATCTCTATTCGTTTCCGGTCCTTTTTTGTTTCTTCCCGGGTACCTTGTGATTCGTTTCTGTCCCGGTCTCTTTGGTGGTCCGTAATTCCGAATCCTTTGTCTTCTCGTTCACTGTTTGCAAGTACTTCGACCTCCTTGCATTCCCCGTCCAGGTATCTTTCACATATTAGTTGTGCTATCCTGTCACCGGAGTTGACTGTGTAGTCTGCGGCCCCGAGGTTCACCATTACTACCTTCAGTTCACCAGTATAATCCGCATCTATTACACCCGCGTTGGTTGTGAGCCTGTTCTTGACTGCTAACCCGCTACGTGGTGCAATGCGCCCATAAGTGCCCTGTAGTAATCCGATGGCTATTCCGGTTCGGATTACTTCTTACCCTTTGGCTCCTATTGTTGCTCTTGCGCTAGCGTACAGGTCGTGTCCTGCCGCCCTCAGTGAACCTCTCGTAGGCATTGTTGCCTCTTTAGGCAATCTTTTGACTAGTATCTAATTATCTGTTTTTGCCTGAACCGTTGAGAACTTCATATCTAAGTTCTCCTCCAGGGCTTGCACTTCTGGGACTGTAAAGACCCTTGGTGACTCTTTTAAACACCATGTCGTGCATCTCTCACTATCAAACATGATGGTCCCCTTTCCCCAATCAATTGAGGGGCTATGTTATCTTAACCATGGCATTCCAATAACTGCTTCATGTTTTTGTAAATTTGCCACTTGGAAGGTCATCATTTCCCTATGGCTACCAATGTCCATAGGTACTGTCGTCGTATGAGTAACTGGACCCATCGCGCTGAGTTTGCCGTCCGGCAGGTAAATTTCCCATTGTTGTTTGGCTTTCACCATAGGCATGCCCTACTTTTCGCATACCTCCTTATCACTAGAGTCCTCAGTCGCTCCTGAGTCAATCATTCGGTTGAAGCTGATAATCTTATCTCTGCTATGTAGTCGCAATTTTACCATGACATGGTCGTTTTCGTGTTCTAGTGATTCCGTGTTGTTTAATGCCGCGTAGAAGTTTCGTATCTCGATGGGTTCCTTTTTCCCCTTGTCCATCAGACCCTCGCTTACTGGGGACCGTCGTCTTTTTCCTCTTCGTTCTTTTCGGTTTCGAGATCCAATTTCGCGGATTGCTGTTCTTTGTTTCCATCGCGGGTTCTGAACCCGACTGACTGTCCTCGCTGGATATTCTTTTTCGTAATTTGGGTTGGTGCAGTTTCTTATCATGTGTCCCGGCTTCGCACATGCCATACACAAATTGTTGTTTCTTCTCCTCCAGTATTCGGTCTTTGATATGTTAAGAGCTTGTCTTTGCCTTGTCACATCTAGGTCCATTGGATCTCCTTGAGGCTCCTGTAGTCGTTGGGTCTTGAAGGTGGTATCGTAGTTTCTGGCGTTGTCGTATGTTTTGGTCTTTGACCTTCCTTGCACATGTTTGATAAAGTCTAAGCGATTTTCTTGAGTAATGGCCCATACCGCTATTTCTTCAGTTGTCGTGAAGTCTTGAGCCCTCATGGCCTATGCGTTCTGAATTTCTTCGTGTAAGCCTCTTAGGAAGGGCCTTCCCAGGGTTGCTTCGTCGTATTCTGCCTCTGTTGCCAATAGTCGTAACTCGTTCCAAAAATCAGTTACATTCCGGCTCCCTTGCTTGATTTTCTGGATTTTATTTCTTGCCGTTTCCCTAGTATCCACGTCGCCGAATTGGATGCGTAGAGTGGCTTGGAATACTGCCCAGTTAATCCATGTGGCTGGGGTCTTTCCTTCCACATATGGAGCAATCCATTTGCCTGCTGATTCTCTTAGTAGAGATTTGGCGAAGTCCACTTTTAATCCGTCTTCATTTTCCCCCATCCTAGTGCTGTGTAGTACATTGCAAGTTGGACTAGCCATGCTCGCAGTTTGGTACGGTCTCCAGTAAACGTATCCGGGGTTTTAATTTTTGGTCTCCGCACTGGCTGTTCCAGTCGATTTTCCTGAACCGTTCTGATCAACTCCAGGAGTTGGTCTCTCGTAAGAGTTATCGTATCCGCTGGTCCTGCTACCCCCGACATTCTGTGTATTGAGGATGCTCCTTAGCTTACTGACTCTGAACTTGATATTGCTTCCGGGGTGACCGGGCTCGGAGGTCTTGGGGATGCTCCTTAGCTTACTGACCCTGATCTTGATCTTACTTCCGGGGTGACCTTGCTCGGAGGTCTTGGGGTTCCTTCTCGCGATATCTCGCTTAAGGCTTGTCCAAGTTCTGCTTGTATTCCTAAGAAAGTTTGTGGATCGTTGAAGTCTGGTACTTCTGTATCTGTAGGTGAATCCGTTTTGTATTCGTTAAATGTCGCAAAAGACGCAACCAAAAGTTACAAACCTACCCCTAGTCTGCCGGACAAGGCACACCATCTTCTCTAACAGCAACAGGTAACGATACGTACCGCTCGTCATACTTCTCTTCCGGTCTCGTAGCCTTATGTCGCCTAGGGAACGCTGAGTCCTTTCACTCCTAACCGGTGCGACTGCTCCTTAGCGATATATTCTCGAGATCACCCTTCGGTCGGTGATATAAACGGATGGTCGTAATAAGAGTAGAGTATAGATTGAACTAATAGGTAAAATATAACATGTGAAGTAACTTAGGTGATTGCGTGAAGAGCTAGCTATCGGTGTCCATGACCTTCCTTATATAGGTGCTCTTCCCACAACCCTAACCCTGCTGACTTTACTATGAGTCACCTCCTTACTATGACTGCCGTGTGAGTCATAGTATAACAAACATCCTATGACTCACAATCCGAGTCATAGTATACACTCCCCATAGTATCCAATTTCCATAAAAGGTCATGTGCGCTAATCGCGTCACATGCGTGAAACCCCTGACTCATAATAGAGTCAGGTGCGAAAGTCATAACATCATATGACCTCACAATTGTGAGTCATGAAACTATAAATATAAATCAAATCAAACATCATAATCATAAATGATCTCACAAATCGTGAGTCCTGTGAAATATTCCATATTGTTAAGTCACGATTTGTGACATATACCCATACCTGCGGATTCCAAAATTAACAGATGATCCAGGGATAGCCATGCCCGACATTCTCCCAATCCATAACAATTAAAAACTTCATCCCCAAAGGCTGTCTTCAACTGCGTACCCCCCACTGCTGACATTCCCCTGCGGCCCCGCAGTGGTTCGGCTTCCCCCAATAAGTAAGCGATTATTGCTGCAATACTTGTTGCTTCTTCTCGGCCTCCTGTCCAAGAATGTGCTGACGGCCGCATTGACAACTCTTTCAAGTCACAACCTGCTCAAGCGATTCCTCCTAGTGTGCCCGACAGCCCTTATTTGTATCCAAGGAATTCATCAAAATCTGATATTGAGCCGGTTGATTTGGTGCCTGTGGAAAGCAGCGCATTCCAGGATGCATTGTCAGTCTCCGAAAGGTAAAATACTTCTTAGTGAAGATTCCGTATAGATTACTCAATGTTTCCCAGTTAGTAGATCATGATATAATCCCGGCTGCCCTCGCCAAGGAACGATCTACAAAGGTGGAGAGTGTTGGTGGCAACCTTGATTTACCCACGGGTCTCAATTGATTTGGTCTCTTTCTTGTTTACCCCTCATCCGTTTCTGCCCCTCGCTACAACTATGTTTAAACACGGCCTTCCATTCACTTAATTGCACACATATTTGTATCTGCTGAATTTTCATTAACTGATTTCAATATCACACTCACTAATTCCGCCCATCAAATTCTCCGTTCCTATACTTGTATTCTTAAAATATCTTGGTCAGCTCACGCCAAGGTTCTTCCTATATTGTGATAATCACGGAGGTAAAGTTCAAAATATTCAAAGCATGCACACATGGCAAACAGGTAGTCCTCCGTTTATTCAAAATCTCATTATTCAACTTCTTAATTTTCCTACTACAGGTATCCATGAAAATCAAATCTTTTGATTAGGCCAGATATAAGCAGAGAAATCCGCACTACCACGTTCATACTGTGATTCTCCCAATAATAAACATACCAAATTTCTTCTTCTCCCACACTCTGACTCCTGTATTATGTATATTTCCAAATTGATTGATGTTAGAATACCAGGTCAAAGACTGTAAGCATGACTGTAAGCGCTTTATGATTACGATATTACGTTCTGTGTGACCTCAGATTCAACAACCACGAGTACACTCTTTGTTAGCATATATTCTAGCTATGTAGAGAGGGAGGATTCTGCGAAAATAACGGCTGTGTTGAATAAAAGAAAGATGAGTACCTCGGGTACCTGCAGATATATGATGAAAACTGGAATGAATCTGACATGGGTAACACCACTACCCAAGTTTTATACTAGCTGTCCAGATACCCAAGCCAAATATAATTGATTATTAAAGCATTAGTGTTAATTATACGATGGTAAAACCTATAAACCAGAACTCTATTAGTTTATTGTAGCAGGGACAGTGGATTCCTGACGGAGTGGTTACAAGGTGTGAGAGGACTGGCTAGGCTCACCTGGAGCTACAGTCTTTAGAAAATATATATGAAAGGAACAATTGTTAGGACTAGGTATAGCTGAGGGGAATATGCAAACCTTGAATGACCAATTATCAGGCGATTATAAGGGTAACCTAGTTGCTTCTGTTTGCGGGTAAACTCCATAGTGAATCAACTATCATTATAGATATGACTATAAGGGTATACCTTTTCTAAAAGATTAGGGAACAGAAATATCAGATCAATGCCAAAGGCAAAAATGTTGTTACAACCTACTGGTTCAAAGTTGAATCTGCATCCAGGAATGTAAAGGCATGTAGCATGGTATCATTCAGTGAATATCCAATGAATAGCAATGCAAATACCATCAAAACTACATACAGAATGGGAAATGGCCATAGCTAAGGTGAAGGGATGCTATCTGGCTGTCGGATTAACAAGTTGAATGTACAGAGAAGAGGTGTCACCAACACATCCATGGGCAACTATAATTGTTACACAAGGGGTCGCAGTCGTAACCCAAGTTTTGACGGAGGTGCCATCCCCAGATGTTCCCTGCTCCAGGGAAAACAAGTGCACAATTCACTTTGGAAATAGTCAACAATGACAGTCAGGTTGCAGACAGTGAGGAAATTACTGATGCTATGAACAAGGACCAGAATTTGATGAGAAGCCTCTAGAAGGCTCTAGGTGAGGTTTCCCTAGAACCTTACCAGTCAAGGCAAGCTGAATCCCAGGAAAGTTGTACCGTTATGTGCAAGGTTTTTAATATTAACTAATATGGAGAAGCAAGGTTTAAGGGTGTGAAAACAGGAGTAGGTAAAGGAGAAAGGGAACTTTTTTGAGAGGAAGATAGGTGGAAAAGGTGTAGGGATTTCAGTTCTACATATAAGCAAGATTGGAGTATTTTACTTTAGTTCGAGCCCAGGTTGCAAAGAGGGTGGGTAAAGGATTTCAGCACGACAGAATGCTGTATGGAGAAAGTGAAGAGTTACATGAAACCAAAAAGTTACTAGGTAGGAGTATATGAATACAAGTGCAGGGGGCTTGAAGTAAGAATTGTCAAAATAGGCTTCACCGTGTTTTGTTGAACTGTTGATCCCACTGTCTGTAGTCTAATTGGCCTTACCCTTGCATACAATCAAGGTAGATATTTTATGGAAGGGATGCACATGATAGCGACAAATCTGCTGTTTGCAGTAAGAGAAACTTCCTCTTTAATCTGACTTGGATCACTGATCATTGGTGAACCTAATGTAATCTACTCAACTGCTATATCAAATAGGTCGTAGTGGAGTATCCAATATATATAGGTTTTTATAGAGCTATTTCATTCTCTCCGCATGGTTGTCCACCAGCCTAATCAAGGGGAACTGACGGTTTGCCACCCTAACTAGTTGTCCTACACCTCAATCAAGCAAATCCTGTAGCCAACAGGTAATAGCAAATATCAATGTAGTATAAGGTCCAACAGGTATAACTATTTGAGAGTTGCCTCCAAGAGAGGTTACTGTTTAGGCTAGAGGTATATTCTTATACCGACACTGATCAATGCAGGCAGATCAGTGTTGTACAGAATCATTTTGCACAAAATAAGGTTGACATTTCAAACTTCGGTACATTTTACCGACCAAGCTACTCATGATATCGTTTTCCGAATTTTGTGGCTAGAGTGTGGCTTTAAACAGAACTACTACTCTAGTTCCGTTTAAAGCCACAATATGACTATTGCCAAAACCTTAAGGTAAAGCCTGATGTATATTCAAACATGACTTTGAATAGTTGACCGCTATTAATCACATATAAAAAACAAATTTAAACTAATATATTAATTCGTTCTAAGTTTGATATAACAATTATTACAGAATGACTGTGGCATGACACTTGCCTCGCTGACATTGTAATCTTAGGCACTATGTTGAACTGTGACAGTAGAAAATTTCCTCTTCAACCAAGGATTTTTAAAATTGATGATACTAGCTTAGGATATCCCAGGTAGTTAGTTGTTTATATACTGACAAAAGTGAAAAAATCCAAACCTTGGGTAAATTTTTCTCTCAAGTTATCATAAATTTGCCTGGGTTAAGACTCTAGTATATGACATATCATTGTACACGAATCAAGGATTGAGGTTTTATCAGTTTTTGATTGCAAAGAACATAGTACACTATAGAGCAAATTGACTTTGATTATCATCTATGGTATTTGGTTCATGTTTAACTACAGGTCTTTTTCAAATCCATATCCTGCTGGATCCACTTTACCGTTAGACGCACACTGTGCAAACACCTGCGCATAACATCCTACGACGAGGGCAGCATCAGACGGAACATCTACCTGATACGGGTCATGATTAAAAAAGCGCGACCCAGTACAAGCACGGTAGGCAAACTGAAGATACTGCAAATAAAACCTAATGCGACTATTATGACCAGTTTGAATTGGAACCTCGGGATCAGCACCCTTGATTTGGATATCCCATTCATTGAAAATGGATGAGCCCTCAACACGTATATCAGTTAATATATGAAGAATATCAGAGCTTGGTGGCATCTTACATTCAGCAACTTGAGGTTGTCACCTTCGGAATCTTGTCTGTGCTCCCAGGTATATATTGTAGCGATATGTTGGTTGACTTCCAAATAGACTCCCAAAACTCTCCCTGGTGTCACTATTGGCATCACCACATTGGTATACGCCATAGAATATCTTCTTCCACCGACGGCGACATTAATGGAGAGCGCTGAATCCGCGTCTAACTCCTGGTCCAAGAACTTGGATACTCGATTTGCAGGTATACAAACCCAACCAGGTAGGGCGTGCTGGTTCCCGAGGCTATTCAACCAGGAAACTGGCTCCTCGCCTATTTGACTAGGTTCCAGGAAACTGGTCAAGGTGTTGATTGATAGTTTCACTCCTTTGGATAGGGCTGTAAGGGGATCTGCAGCCAAGACTACCTTGGCATGTGCACTTTGACCGAGGATCCATTGAACTGAATCAACTTCGGCCCCATTGCTGGTGGGATAGGCATTTGAGGGAAAGATCTTGATAATCAAGTTAAAACTTGAAAGCACATTTCTAGCCTCGAAAAGTAATAGCGACAGTAGCTCAATCACCGGTGACAAGAATAAAACGGGAATAACCTTCTTTAAAACTCTCAAGTATTCGTCAAAAAAGCGGGATAGGAAGTCCGCGGGCAGGGGATTCGCACAAATTATGAGAGCGCGTTCCTGGATTGAATATTGCCGCAAGGAGGTCCTGAAAATCACCTCTATGACTACAGGACCTAATGCATGACACGCGGCCATACAGATTGCGTTTTGGCGCAAGCGACTAGCCAGAATGGAACTATGGTTGCTACTCATACCCTGAACCCTTGCAAGTAAGGTAATACCAGGGCTATTAACAGCTAGTATGGGTAGCACAAGAACACCCATGGCCTTGACCATTTCCCAAAACACCTTACCATAACGCACATAATCACTGAGTGCTCTGATAGGAATTTCGACATGTTCTGCTTGTGCCAGTAGGTCCTTGAATACCTTTCAGCTTTTCACTGTCTGTACCTCTAGCCCCCTGGTTTGGCTTTTGCGCTTTCATTGCGGGTACCATGCCAAACTCCAGTGTCAGGTAAAGCATCACATAAGAAAGCAAAAGTTTCAACTTTGCCAACTCCATGCCCAGAGAATTGTTAGAGATATAATGATGTGCCTTACTTGCTACAGAGAGCATTTTGTTCAACCTAAGTTGGGTGGTAATTTCGTCGCTTGCACCAAAGGTTGCCATGAGATTTAAGTCATGGAATGTTATATACGCATCTGTGGAGGACTGACGCTGGGCCAACAGCTGTAGAAGCTCAGTTACTAGGAACAGATTCTATGGGGAAAGAAGTTGTTCATAGAGATTCTCCATAACATGAGGTGTGCGTGCTTCCAGATTGGCGATATAAGGATGATGGAGCCCGACAAGACGCAATTTAAAAGTCGAAATATCCACATAGCGACCCTCTTTGCAAAACATTTGAAGCTCTTGCATTGTTGACCGCATGGAAGAACCATCTTGAACATCAACTTCCACAAATTCCTAGCCATATTGTTTTCTATTAGTTGATTATCTAGGAGCTGCCTAGTGTGCATATTACATACCACATCCGAAGATGAATCTACATCTGAACATACAACAAATTAGTTTCTTATGAGCAAGCATCTGGTACCCCATCTCAAACATACCTTCCTCATCAACCTCCATCCTGTCTGATGCACTATCACTCTCCACAATCACCCTGCTCGGCCCCTGTTGAGTTTGATCTACATACAAATATTTAGCGTCTAAACAAGTTTCTCCCCCTCCCGTCACCATGTTTAGTGAGTCATATATGCAAGGACTTACCTGGAGTCCAACTATTCGCCCCCTCCACCTGATATGTGGCCAATACTGATGACCCACTTCCACCATTGTCTAAATCCAATTAGCAGCAGACCAGATTCCAAGAATGGTTTGCAGGATAATCACCTTCGTGAGGGGTATGATTTTCAACTTCTGTTTCAATATTGGGTTGAACAGGATTAACAGTTGACAGGTCAGGTCCTGCGGGCACACCTGAAGGCCCAGGCATCCCAATGACAGCGCAACCTTGACCCACCCGCGCAGAAGTGGTATTGGATGATGGAGTAATTCCCATTAGCTGCCAGTAACAAGCGGCAAAATTCAAAATGTTAAGACAGTAAAACCTACTTGAAATTGCAATTGGAGTTTGGTCACGTTGGTGATAGTACCCCTGGGTGTTAAGGAGGGCATCCCGTCTACTCGCAGGCTACTCGGTAAGAACCCGGACAATCAACTCTTCCATCTAGCAGACTGGTTAGGAATACTGGTAGAGGATGCAAATAGGATCGACCTAACACCGCATACCAAGGACTGGGCATTAGGAGTGCTAAAATCGCACTCCAAAAGTTCTGAAAGTAGTCGGTGGAACTGTGAATCCATTGAACCTGTCTCAAGTCCTTCACAAGTTTGAACTTGAAACAAGACAATTTGGTGAATGATGGAAACAAGGAAATCAGTTTGAGAGATCAATTGTACTTGTCAATTCGTGAAGGAGAATACAGAAGGAAGACGAGAGGGGGAAGGGAGACCTCTTTATATACCAGCGGTCATCCTGAAGCACACACCAGAAAGGAACCAGCTAGAATCATGTTTCCTCAGAGAATCAGAAATGCATTGCTTCTCCTTTACTCTCCTCATTACATCCACCAGTTCCGATCACATCTTACTTGAAGAGTTAATCTAGATATCAGGTTCCTTCTACATTTTTTCCCCATCTGAAATTGGTTCTGTGATCATCAAGCACTAAAGAAACTACTTGGACTCTCCTATGCCAGGATTTTAATCAGTTATGATATTAACCTCTCTTAAAAACCACTTTACAAGGAACAAAACCTTGATAATCATGGCAATTTATACAATATAATGGCAGTGTCGATTCACAATAAAAGATGAACTGAAAAATGCATGGAGAAAATACTGGTACCTGGAACCCCCCCAAGGCCTCCTTGGATTGCTAGATATTATCGTAAGGTTTCATAATTCCTATCGACACATGATATATCAGGTCAGACACATAGTGCATGTCATACGTGAGTGTTGCATCCTTATTCAAGCAATTTCCCGAAGGGTAGTAGCTGTAGGGTGAATCATGTGTTGTATTGCAGCGATTATGTACATTTTCTGCATTAGGATATCATTCATGAGCCCAAAGTACGTCCGAGCGCAATTGTCAATAGTAGAGTACAACCTGATGTATCAGGAACTATATAACTCACCTGGATGCTAGACTTGACAAGATTCTGCTCAAAATGAGTGAGAATTCATGATTCTACTGATAATCTTTTGAATTGACTGTTAAACCAGCCATAGCCTCTTGGTACCAAGTATACCAAAAGTCTCCGAATTATATAAAAAACATTCTGGGAATGTTTCAAATTGTTTCGTCCAACCATCGTGCTCCTGCACTATTACGATATCAAATAAGTCATACTTTCCGCTATAATAGCTCCTCTACCAGCCACACCTTGCAGATACTTTGTATATATGAAGGTCTCAGGATTCGATATAGAGCATTCTGGGAGAGTTTCAAATCACTTCGTCAACTCCTCAGGGTACTTATTCTTTACGCACGAGTGTAAACTTGACTCTCTAGTCAAATAGTACACCAAATAGCCATCCCCAGCATACACTTTGTATATATGAATGTCTCTGAATTTCATATAGATTATACTGTAAAAGTTTTAAAACGTTTCGTCAACTTCTCAGGGTACTTATTTTTTAAACCAGGGTGTAAACTTAACTATGTTACCAGGTTTCCCCGCTAGCCATACAAGCTAACAACACCAACCGAGCGAGCCAAGCGAGCAAGGGCGGCCGGGAACCAGTGTTCAGGTAGTGAATAGGCAGGGGATGAGGGTTGAAAAAGAAGATGTGTCGTGTAGACATTCCTAGCTGCTTCAAAGGGTTGCTGATTCGTCTTCTGTGTTATGGAGACTCATCAGTACACTGGGAGGAGGGGGTATTAATACCCCTCCTCCGCGCTGGGACGTTGGCTGAGGAGGCGTTTTGCTTGTCCTCAGCATTGCAATACCCGCACAGCCAAAGGTTTTTCTTAGGGTTAGGAATCAAGTAGTATAAGCTAGAGACAGGAGAACAACCACAAGGGGAACTAAATACACTAGGTACCTGACTCCACTTCAAAGCCTTTTCAGATTCAAGAAAAGTGAGTGAGATTTCATGATTCCACCTGGTTTTTTTTTTCAGTACCCCCTTGTTGTTGAACTGAATTGAGATGTTATGATACTAAGAAAGTGAATTTCTACCATATCCACCATGCTAATCATGCTGGTGGCCTCAAAATTCCATTTATCATTCGTCTTTCCTATTAAAACTGTCCATAATATGGTAAAATCTTCTATATTACCCATTTCAACAGCATAACAGAGCATCTATAATCTCTAAACAGACTTAATTCCATGTTATTTGGCATGCTATACAACCTGGTAGCTTAGGGTTTGGGATTAAGTAGTATTAATTAGAGACAGGACCCAAAGTACCAAAGTACTAGAAGACACAGCCAGACGAGACAACCAAGAAGCACCAAACCAGCAAGCATAGACCAAGGAGACCACAACTACACAAGAAGTAGTTAGGGTTAGGGTTAGGAACCGAGCGAGCGAAGCGAGCAAGGTGTATTTCCACTGTGTGGAAGAGGGCAGGAGGGCAAGAGAAGAGTGTTTGCTGCAAAGGCGAGAGGCGTAGACAAGTTCGAATCGATGATGGTGGTATTCGAAGTGTTGCTTGTTTCGTCTTTGTTCTAAAAGACTCTTCAGTACACGGCGGGAGAGGGGGTACTTATACCTTTCCCGCGGGTGGGCGGAACACAATTATCACTCGATTTCCTCGAGAAAGTTAGGGTTAGGGTTAGGCCGAGCGAGCGCAGCGAGCGTGGTTTTTCGACCAAGAGCCGAACTTGCAGGGCGATGTGCGGGGCACAGAGAAGAACAAGAAGAGGTTTTTTGGTGAGGACAAAAGCGCGTAGACCGATGATAGTGTGCTATCGTAGGCGGTTTCGTCCGTCGTGCTATGAGGAATCTTCAGTACGCGGAGGGGGAAGGGGGTATTAATATCTTTCCGCCCTCATGGGGGGTCAGTCGATTTTCAACTAATTTCTAGTGAAAATAACGATTCTCTCTCGAAGGTGTAGAGAGTTCAAGTGTGACTGGCTGGCATTTTCGTGGCGACGCGGGAGTCGGGCGAACAATCCATCCGTGTTGGTGTGTGGGCGGCCTAATTCTTGCAACCCTTACGGTCGCGAGTATTAATTACGTGCGTCGGCGACCTCGTTTTCTAAGCGAGGTGTGGTTACGCACGGCAATGACTGGCCCTACGGAGACAAATCGGATCCTGACGGCTATCCTAATGGGGGAACGTAAGTTCCCCCGAGTAGGATATGACTGCAGGTTGCGTCTGCAGTGCATATGCCGGAGCTCATCCCGGCATATCCGCGGATAGTAATACCCGATCCAGTTAGCATGACACAATATAAGCGAGCACTTTACCTAGTTAAGAATGTGTGTTACGACATAGCCTAAAGAAGGAATAAAATCCGGCACGGATTTTATTACTCGATTAGGGAGCGCGAGGCGCTCAACCCGATCGGGAAGTGTGGGACGGACTGCCTAACCGGGACAGTCACGTGTGCCAAGACTTCAGCCACATACCAGCCACATGACGCCACATCACGTGCCTTACGCCACAACGCCACACATCAGCCACACCACGTGACTTCGCCACAGCACAGCCACAGCGTCACAGCGTCAGCCACTCACATGACTGCGCCACAGCGCCACAGCTAAGCCACAGCCCCTTTTCAGCCACCGTAGGTGTTTAGCCACGGCAGGCTGGTTAGGGTTAGGGATTAAGTAGTATTAATTAGGGTTAGGCACCGAGCGAGCGAAGCGAGCAAGGTGTAATTCCACTGTGTGGAGGGTGACAGTAGTCAAGAGAAGAGTGTTTGCTGCAAAAACGAGGGGCGTAGACAAGTTCGAATCGATGATGGTAGTATTCGAAGTGTTGCTTGTTTCGTCTTTGTTCTAAAAGACTCTTCAGTACGCGGCGGGAGAGGGGGTACTTATACCTTTCCCGCGGGTGGGCGGAACACAATTATCACTCGATTTCCTCGAGAAATAACCGATCACTTTTCGTAAAATCGAAAAGATGATGTAGATTTCCGTGTGGAAGGTAGGGCGTCTTCCAGGTGAAGCTGGAGTCGGGCGAATATCGCTCCGCTGCGATGAACACCAAAAACACCGATCGCGACACCAACTCGTATCCTAAGCGAGGTGTGGGTGGAGCGGTGAGAATCCCTAACACGCCGGAACCGGATGGATGTCCAAATGGAGTAACCGAACTCTTCCGAACGAGCGAAAGTGAACGGCGACTACCAGATTCGGTCATTGCATGCATGATGCATGCAGCTGAGTGCATCATGCAGTTCAGCCCCCGGGTGTGTTTCCGGAATCAGTAATTAAACGCGGAAGAAGAAGACTTACCTAATTAGGAAACATTTTACCATTTCCTATTCGGGAAAAGGGGACCGGACTTCCTATTACGGAAGTCACGGGACGCCAAGCTACACAGCCTCAGTCCTCGCCACTCACGTGACGCCACATCACGTGCCTGCGCCACATCAGCCACCGTCAGCCACACATCAGCCACACCACGTGACTTCGCCACAGTTCAGCCACAGCGCCACAGACCTCAGCCACTCACGTGACTGCGCCACAGCGCCACAGCTAAGCCACAGCCCCTTTCAGCCAGGGTTAGGGTTAGGCACCGAGCGAGCGAAGCGAGCAAGGTGTGATTCAACTGTGTGGAGGGTGACAGGAGTCAAGAGAAGAGTGTTTGCTGCAAAGGCGAGGGGCGTAGACAAGTCGGTTCGATGATGGTAGTATACCGAGTGTTGCTTGTTTCGTCTTTGTTCTAAAAGACTCTTCAGTACGCGGCGGGAGAGGGGGTACTTATACCTTTCCGGCGGGTGGGCGGAACACAATTATCACTCGATTTCCTCGAGAAATAACCGATCACTTTTCGTAGAATCGAAAAGATGATGTAGGTTTCCGTGTGGAAGGTAGGGCGTCCTCCAGGCGAAGCTGGAGTCGGGCGAACATTGCTCCGCTGCGATGAACACCAAAAACACCGATCGAGGCACGACCTCGTATCCTAAGCGAGGTGTGGGTGGAGCGGTGAGAATCCCTAATCACGCCGGAACCGGAAGGATGTCCAAATGGAGTAACCGAACTCTTCCGAAAGAGCGAAAGTGAACGGCGACTACCAGATTCGGTCATTGCATGCATGACGCATGCAGCTGACTGCATCATGCAGTTCAGCCCCCGGGTGTGTTTCCGGAATCAGTAATTAAACGCGGGAGAAGAAGACTTACCTAATTGGGAAACATTTTACCGTTTCCTAATTGGGAAAAGGGGACCGGACTTCCTATTACGGAAGTCACGGGATGCCAAGCTACACAGCCTCAGTCCTTGCCACTCACGTGACGCCACATCACGTGCCTGCGCCACATCAGCCACCGTCAGCCACACATCAGCCACTCCACGTGACTTCGCCATAGTTCAGCCACAGCGCCACAGCACCCAGCCACTCACGTGACTGCGCCACAGCGCCACAGCTAAGCCACAGACCCTTTCAGCCACCGTGCAGCCTGAGCCACAGGCAGCCTGTTTAGGGTTAGGGTTAGGCACCGAGCGAGCGAAGCGAGCAAGGTGTGTTTTCCACTGTGTGGAAGGGGGGCAGGAGGGCAAGAGAAGAGTGTTTGCTGCAAAGGCGAGGGGCGTAGACAAGTCGGTATCGATGATGGTAGTATACCGAGTGTTGCTTGTTTCGTCTTTATTCTAAAAGACTCTTCAGTACGCGGCGGGAGAGGGGGTACTTATACCTTTCCGGCGGGT